>PVLA01009081.1:0-79898 GCA_004027455.1 Hydrochoerus hydrochaeris
CAGATAAATGAGGCATACAGAACTCCAGCCAGCTACAACCAAAACAGATCTACACCCAGACATATAATAATCAGGATCCCAGAAATCCATCACAAGAACAGAATATTAAAAGTGGTCAGAGAAAAGAAACAGATTACCTATAAAGGAAAACTCATCAAAATCACAGCAGACTTCTCAATGCAAACCATCAAATCAAGAAAAGCTTGGAGCGAAATATTCCAAGCCCTGAAAGAAAATAACCTCCAACCCACAATGATGTACCCTGCAAAACTCTCTCTCAAAATTAATGGAAAGACAAGATATTTCCATGACAAAGAGGAACTGGGGGAGTTTATAACCAATCCAACCCTGCAAAGAATACTGAAGGACATTCTAGAAAGAATTTTCAATGGCAGAAAGGCCTCAAAGAAAAGGGCAGACAGTGGAATGAAGGAGAAAAGTAAACAAACAACAATGACAGAAAAATAGCATAGCAGAGATAAGACAGAGAAGATTGGTTTATATCTCTATTTTATCTTGACTGATTTTATTTGAACCTGGTATGCCTGAGAGTGTTGAGTCTGAGAATAGGGGCAACTACTCTGAAGATGACAGGATTCAATAGAATACCCATTCTGGTTTGATTGTTAACTGCCTTTGAAGTCCTATAATGTCTCCAATGTTTAGATTTTATTAATAGTGAAATGAAATGCTAAGTTTAACTATACTATGTTTGACGATATAGTCAATTTTATTGAAAATAACAAGAGACATAGTAACTACTGTAGATCACCTAGTATTGTGATTTTTATATGTCCTTTTCATTTCATGTTTCTCTAGGAATTTGTATTGTTGACTTGTTTTGATTTGTTTCTTCCTCTAATATAGAGAGGCTAGGTATATGTGTAGAGACTTATACATGTGTAGAACTTCTAAGTAGTTTACAAGAATGGATTATAGTTATTGTAAAGAAAAAAGAGAGAGGAAAAGAAAGTATTCTAAAGGATATAACTGCATGTATGTTTGAGTGTGTGGGATTAATAACCATGTTGCTAAAGTTTTAATTGGATGGATGAACAAAACTGATTGCAGTCTCACTGTTTGGATGTCCACTTTGTAGGCTACTCTTTGAAGTAGTTGTTCAAGTTACTTTTGTAACTTGAACAACTACTTCAAAGAGGAAAATATGTAATTATCAACTAGTGATTTCTTACTGGTTACTGATTTTGTTTTTCTGTTTCATTTTGTTTTTGAGATTTTGTATTATTTCTGCTCTTTCTGTTTCAAATTTTTTTTCTTTAAATAAAAAAAAGCATTGGTCTATATTTTGTGCACTGAAGTACCCTAAACCCTAGAGTGGCACTTAGTAGGTGTTCAATAAATACTGGAAACCAAAAGGAAGGAAGAAACAGTGAGAGAAAGAGGGAGGGAAGGAGAAAAAGATGAACTTGAAAGACCTGATTCAAGTCCAGCTTAGGAATGAGGCAAGACCAGAGCAATAGAGATCACCCTTGAGAACAGGCCACACTTTGTTTAGCTTTGAATAGCTGTCTAATGTGAGAAAACTGTGTGATATGCTTGCAAAATGTTGGCTTTAGAGTCAGAGAGGAATTTGAAAATTAAAGGATGAAAGAAAGTGAGAGAAAATGCCCATGTGTTAGGGTAGAGGAGGAAATAAAAAGAAAATCAAAAGTTTCTTGTTGCACTGGAACGCCCTTTCCTCTGAGCACACAGCATGGGCAGAGAGAGCCACAAGATCTGTCTCTGCCTGCTGGGTGCTGCCACCAGAAGGCCCTTTCCTCCGCATGCCCAGCACAGGCCAAGGGAGACAGACAGATCCACCTCTGCCTGCTGTGCACTGCTGCCAGAAGACCACATCCTGCAGGAGGCCAGCATGGGCAGAGAGAAACAGCAGATCTGCCTCACCTTCAGGGAGCTGCCACCAGAAGGCTCCTTCCTGCAGGCAGCTAGCAGGAGCAGGGACACACAGCCAGGTAAGCCCTGCACATCCATAGGCCACCATTGGAGACCCTTGGTTCCCTCAGACAGCCATCACCCACTAGCAGATTCAGATGACATACCCCTGTGTGTCTGCCACCATTGTGGGAGTCCAGTTGTAGACACAAGCCCCACCTACATGCACCACAGATCATCAGCAAAGCCCCAGTGTAGATGCATAGCTCTGGAGAAGCCCACTCCACACCCTCCTGCCTCTCTGTAAATCTGAAATTAGAGGAACTTGTGTGCTTGTTCCATCCCACTATACTGCTTAGGGGCAGCCAACATAGGAAATGCCTGGGACCCCACAACCAGCTTCTTGGGAGGAACCCAGGAGAATGTCAAGATGAAAGAGCAAAAGGCAAATTCAGACATCCAGCCCACACAGAATAAGTCTGGAAGATATAATCATGGGAGAAAACAGAAGCCACACACCTGAAATCTCTGAGAGGGTAGGAATTGAAGTAAGGAAACCACTTCATGAGATTGTAAAAGCAGTCAAATCAGAAATAATGTCTCAGGTAAAAGAAGAAATCACAAACATACTGAAAGAATTGTTCAGCAGTTCTAAAGAAGACATAGACAAACAAGAGGAGCCTAGGAAAATGATGGAAACCTTGAATGAATGTAGAAAGGAATCACAGTGCATGAAACAGATTCAAAGAGAGATGCAGGGAATTAAACATTCAATCGAAAGCTGGCAAAACCGCTTGAAAGAGACTGAAAGACTTTCAAACCTTGAAAACAGGATTGCAGCTAGCGATCATGAAAGGAAAGATCTCTTAAAAATAATATGGAATCAGGAAATAACTGCTCAATGGCTGCAAGATGAGGAAAGGAAGCATAATTTAAGAGTGATATGTATCAGTGAAGAAGCAGGGGTCAACACAAATAAAATTAAAAGGATATTCACAGAAGTAATAGAAAAGAACTCCCCAAACATGGGAAATGGATCTGGCATGCAGATAAGTGAGACATATAGGACTTCAACTAGCCATAACCAAAGTAATTCTACACCCAGACATAGCACAATCAAGATCCCAGATATTCAGCACAAGAATAGAATATTAAAAGCTGTTAGAGAAAAGTAACAGATCACCTATAAAGGAAAACCAGTCAGAATCACAGCAGACTTATCAACACAAACCATCAAGTCAAGAAGACTTTGGAGTGCACTGTTTCAAACTCTGAAAGAAAACAACTTCCAATCCAGATTGATCTATCCAGCAAAACTATCTTTCAAAATTGATGGACAAATAAGATACTTCCATGATAAAGAACAACTGAAGCAATTCATGACCACCAAACCAACCCTACAGAGAGTGCTAAAAAATATTCTAGAGGGAGAAAAAAAAATGACCATGCTTCCAGGAACAGCAGAAGAGGACTGGCAAATAGGACAGGCAATTGAGTGAAGGGGAAATGTGGAGGAACAATAACAGGAGGACAGCAGGGCAGAGAAACCAGTGTATGCTGGTTGTAACCCTTAATGTAGGTGGTCTCAGGTCAGCAATAAAAAGAAACACAGGGAGAGTGGATCAAAAAACAAGATCCAGCAATATACTGTATACAAGAAACACATTTAACTGGAAAGGAAATTCATAGACTAAAAATCAAAGGAGAGAAAACAATTGTTGCATGTGACAGGAGACCAAAAAAAAGAAAAAAAGGCAAAAGTAACTTGCCCATCAACTGCAGAATGGATAAGAAAGATACGGTATTTCCATGCAGTGGAAAGCTACCCAGCTATAAAGCAGGATAATCTCAAGGCTCCTGTACATAGATGGACGCAACTGGAGATCATGTCCAAGACCGAAGCAGTTCAAATTCATATGCCTGAACCCTAGAATAAGAAACAGAAGGAGTTAATGGGATCCAAAAGCAAAATGGTTAGTGTAAGAGCAAAGGGAGGAAACACCTGGGAGGGAAAGGTGGAAACTACTGTTAATTTCTCATTGTCTTATCTTGAAGTCTTGCATTGTTTACACAATTTTGTTAGGTTTGGTTTTGTTCTGTCTTGTTTTGTTAGATTTTAGGCTGTCAGATAGTAGGGGCAGCTATTTTGAATATAATGGGATATATTATGGTAATCATGGTTTCCTATTATATTGGTTTGAAGTCTTATAATGCTTTCATTCATTGGTTTGATTGATTTTATTGTTTTGTTTGATTTTATTAGTGTGATAGTATGAACAGCTATTTTGAAGAAAACAGAACATTATGGTAGCCATTGCTGATTTACTATCATCTTGTTTTGAAATCCTACCATGCTTTTGTTCTTCTGTTTTGATTGGTTCTATCCTGTTGTGTTTTATTTGATTTTATTATGTGTGATGGTATAGACAAATTTTTTGAGGAAAATGAGATATTATAGCAGCCATTGTTTATTTCCTATTATTTGGTTTTGAATGTTCTGTAATACTTTCATTCTCTTGAATGGTTTTGTACTATCTTGTTATGTTGGATATTATTGTGTGTGAAGGTGTGCTCAACTATTTTGAAGAAAAGTGATATTATGGTAGATACCGTTGATATCTGCTTGTCTTATTGTGAAGTGCTGTGTTGCTTGCATTATCTTGTTCTGATTTGCTTTGTTCTGTTCTCTTATGTTTTGTTCTCTTTAAAATAAAAAAGAAAGAAAAATAGTTTCTTACTGATGTGGAATTTTTTAGGGTAATGCTTGCCCAGATATTGTTCACTTTCAAGCAAGTGTGAGGAGATACTGTAAAACATGCCTATCCTACAAAATGCTTCAGCATGCAGACACTGCAGCAAATGTATTTTGCTGGTAAAAAGTTTTAGAGAAAGTTCCATCTTCTACAGAGTAATTTGTTGCAGGTACTCTCCCAAATAAAGCAGCAAATAGAAAAAGATGTCTGTGTAACTACAGCAGCAGAGTAAATGAAGACACTTGTTTTACTTTACATTCAGATGGCTCCCTCAAGCCTCATGCAATCATGGATGCAGATGAATCTAGTATTTGTGATTGGTTCGTTGTCTAGTGCTGGGATTTGTGGTGTGAGTATTGCACCCTCCAGGGTCAGAGCTGGCATACACTGTAAGGGCAGGAAGAAGGCATGTCTTTCCTCTTTTCCTCATTCATTCTTTCTGTTTTGCAGTGGCCACGGATGGTGGCCCCACCATGCCACCTTGCCTTAGAGCCAGCTGAGTATGAACTGGAGCCTCCAAAATTGTAAAAATAAACCTTTCCTTCCTTAATTTTAGACATCAGCTATTTTGTCTTAACAATGAGAAGAAAAGGTAACCAAGACAGAATTCTTACAATTTTGGAGATTTCAGTCCATACTCAGCTGGCTTTAGGCAAGGTGGCATGGTGGGGCCAATGCAAAACAGCAAGAATGAACAGAGCAAAAGGGGAAAGACATGCCTTCTTCCTGCCCTTACACTGTATGCCAGCTCTGACCCTGGGAGAGTGTAGCACTTACACCACCAATCCCAGTGCTAGAAAATGAACCAATCATGAAAGCTGGATTCAGCTGCATCCATGATTACATGAGGCTTCAGGGAGACATCTGAATTCAAACCATAGCATTCTATGCCTGGTTCCCTAAAGACTCATGCACATCCTTTATACAAAAGATATTTAGTCCATCTTCCAGAGTTGCCAAAGTCCTAACAGTTTCAGCATTGCTGAAAAGTCCAAATCTCAAGTCTCCTCTAAAATCTAAGACAAACTCTTAGAGGCAAGCCCCTGTACAAATGAGAACAAAGTTAAATGCTTGCAACATACAATGGTACAAGACAAGCCTTACCATTCCAAAAGTTACACACAGGGGAATACAAAACATTGGAACCAAAGCAAGTCCAAGATCCAGTAGGGCAAACATTAAGTCCTGGAGTTCTATGCTCAGCATCTGAGGTAATATCCCAAAAAGCTTGAGTGACCCCATCCCCATGGCACTTCCAGGGGTTTCAGTTCCCACAGCTTGTCTCTTAAGCCCATTCTGCTCAGTCTTTGCAGCTTTCTTTGAATGATCCATGTTCCTGGCTTTTCCAAACTTCTGGGGTCTCCGCTGCACCTTTAGCTTCACACTCACAGCTTCACACACTGCTCTCTCAGGGGCACGCTACTTGGCCTCCTAGGGCCTCTAAAATCAGGGGAAGCTACCTTAACCTCAAAACTTGTACTTTTTCCTTGCATTTAAAACCAGCACCACGTGGATACTGCTGAACTCTGCTGCCAGCTGGAGCCAGGCTCTCCTCTTTCTTGACTGTAGGGGTCGAGTGCCTGGATCACTGAGCTCTCTGAACCTCATTGTGAAAAACAGCTTCTCTATGTTGCTGCCATTCTGGAATCTGGTGCAGCTGCCACCACTTTGGAAACTCCTGTGGACTCCACTACTCTGGAACCTGGCACTCTGCAGCTTTCTCCTCTGAACAAAGTCTTTCAGTTTTGCAGGTTTGAGGCTGAAAAGGGTGGAGACCCACTACTTGCTAGGATGCCCCCAGACCGTCCTTTTTATTTCTCTGTTCCTTCTCAGCAATGGAGGACTCAGCTCTATCTTTACAGTCCACAGCTTTTTGGCTAAACTCACAACATTTTAAATTATCCTGCTGAGCTCTTTGCTCTTGATTTACAACATAAATCTGGCTAAAAGCCCCCAACGATAACAATGCCACCGCCTCAAATTTCATCTGCCTTGAAATTTCTTCTCCCAGATTAATCAGTCCACCACACTTAATCTAAGTGTCAGGCAAAGTCTCAGGACATGAGCAAACTGCACACAAACTTTCTGCAAAGCCATAACACACACCTGTGGAGTTCAACATCCAATGCCGTCCTTCCCAGTAGAAACCTCCTGAGCCTGGTCTTTACTGGCAGGCTTTCTGTCAGCCTTATGGTCTCCTGAGTTCTGACCAGAATCTCCCCTACAGAACAGCCTAAGCTGTTTCAGCCCTATGCATTCAGGTGACATCTTTGAACCTTTCCAAGCTCTTCTCACAAGCTAGTCCCAAAGGCTCTTGAATCACATGGTCAGGTACAGTCACAGTAATGACCCTACTCCTCTGGTACCAAAGTCCCTCTTGGTTACTTTTTTTCTCGTTGTTTTTCTTGGTGTTGAGACAAAATACCTTACACCCAAAATTAGGGAAGGAAAGGTTTGTTCCTTACAATTTTGGAGATTTAGTCCATACTCAGCTGGCTCCAAGGCAAGGTGGCATGGCAAAGCTGTTGTTCATGGACACTGCAAAACAGCAAGCATGAATTGTGCAAACAAAAGACATGCCTTCTTCCTGCCCCCATCCTGCATGTCCACTCTGCTTCTGGGTGGGTGTAGCACTCATACCACCAATCCCAGTGCTAGGCAATTTTTGAACCAATCATGAGTGTTAGATTCAGCCACAGCCATGATTGCATGAGGCTTGGGGGGGATCTATCCAAACACAAACAATAACAACACTATATCATAAAATGTGTATTTTAAGCAATTTGTGACAGATCACATTCCTCTATGACAGAGTAAAAGATAACCTAGTATATCAAACCAAACCCACATCAATAGATCATCTGCATATAGAACGTAGTGCTTTATGCAACTGAATGGGATGAGAAAGGTATAAGAAAATAACAGAAAAGCAGAGAACAGAGAATAAAAATGAATAAGAAAGAGTTCACCTTAGAACCAGAATAGGGAGATAGCTTGAACTTTCCTATCTATGAATGTCTCCAATATTCTGGTAGGTCATATTTTTTGTAATATTGTAACTACACTGTAGTTATAAATGAATATAGGTTGTCATACATATGTGACTATTTATTGGGATGCTTAGGAAACTGTAAATAGCACGGCTTCTCTTCTGCTAATGCTGTGTACCATAATTATACTAGCTGAAATAAATGCCAACCCTTCAATTAGCAAAAAGAGGTATCTAAACCAAATGGAACTGGCTGACAGTCACCACCACACCCCTACTTCCCACAAGAAACACAGCACTTTGAAATCCAGAGAGGCATTGTAAACTGACTACAAGAAAATGTACCAATGGAAAGTAATTGTGAAATTGTGTCTCAAAGTCTCCAACTTCACTCCATGTACTCCAAGAATACAATGTCTAGGAGTATAGTCACAGAAATAACAGTGACCCTGGTGAAACAATATTATTTGCTCACAGGTATTTAGGATCACACTAGTTTTTTCATGGTGTGATATGCAAAAAAAGTATACCTAATTATTGTGGGTATGTGTCATGAGATGATGATGCTTTTTTCATTTGTATTAAATTGGAAAGGTACAATTCACTTAGAATCTCACACATTTTGAAATATGTATTCAGTCGTGTACCTGCCACTGCCAAGATACTCATTTGAATACCTCAAAAATTCCCTCACTTAATCAATATTCCCCTTCCATCCCCAGGAGTCCACTGGGATGGCTCTTTCCCTATGGTTTTGTTTCTCACAGTTCATTCAAAGCTATACAACCCACAATCTTTGCGTATACCTTTGTGTATAGACAATGCACTACCATTCCATCTAAGTTGCTACTTAGTAGCATTCCATTTATTTATCAAGAGTTGTTTATCCACTCTTTATCCTTTTTAATTTGTTTTTTGAGATCATTGCAGCTTATAATTAGTAATTATCTAAGTGACTGATTCTAAAGACAGTACAGACGTCTCATGTACCCTTCACCCAATTTTCACTGCTGTCACACTTATTTAGCTCTACAACATGGTAAAAATCAACAACTTGGCAAAAGTGCAGTGCATGTGCAGTTCCATTGCTTTTTGTCACATGTGTGGACTCCTAGTTACAGAACAATGGCATGACCTGGTGCCCCCTCCCCGGTGCTTCCACCACACAGTCACAACCTCACAGTCCCCACCTCAGTCCTTTTCACCTTCCCATCAATAATGTACTTGTTAGAAGTACTTTCTGCTTTTCATACTTTGATAACCATATCAGACAGTGTTATAAGTTCTCCTTCAACCATTCAATAGAAGACAGAAATCCCAAGAGGAGAAAAGTCTGTTGTATTTTAACGTACACATATTTCATTGCTTTCAATGTCCACTCTTCCTTCCTGATGTCCTAACTGTCCTTTTGTCATTTATTTCCTGTTTAAAGTTCTTCCTTCTGAGAACCTTTGCTAATAACAAGTGCTTTTAGTTTCCTTTCATCTGGGTAAATCCTTATGTCATCTTCCTTATACAGGGGACACTCGCTGGATGAAGAACTCTTAACTCTTCTAATCTGTAAGCACTTAAAACATACTGATGTACATCACTTTCCTGTAGTCACTGTGATTTCTGATAAGTAATACATTGTCATTCTTACTGTTTCCCATATAAATAAGATGCTGTTTTTCTTTCATTGAACTCAAGATCTTTTTCTATGTCTTTAGGTTTCAGAAATTTGATTATGATTATTTTATATGCAAGTTGTATCTTGTACCACTGTACTACAGATTTCAGTTCATCATATTTGAGTTTCACTTAGCATGTGGAATATGGAAGTCTATGCCTCTTGTCAGATTTTGTAAATTTAGCCATTATTTCTTCAAACAGCTTTTAGACACCTTCTTCCAAGTCTGTGACTCTAGTGATATCAAAGTCAGACCAAAATTCTTGCCATCAGTTCTCACAAGATTCTCATCTAGATATCTCAGTTCCTTGATAATACTTTCTCATTCAAGATTTTCCCGGTTCCTTATAGCATAAAGAACTTTTGACTGGCCCTTGGGAACTTGAGAATATAAGACTTTGTGTCTCATTTAAATCTTCTGTTTATCTCTTACCAAGCCAAGAGAAAGAAAGCATCACCTCATTATTGCCAGACAGAGATGGAAGCATTCCTCCAGGTACCATCCCCTCTTAACCTCTGTGGGCATGAAGAAAAGGGAAATCTGACTTCCTGCTAGGCCAAGGGAGGTGTTGAGACCCGTGGGCCTCTGCTGAGACCACTGTCAGGCAGCTGGCACTTGGGTTAGTGGGTGTTGGTTTAATTGCTTCCAGTGAGAATGTGTCCTAAGTCTCTGATTTAACTTTTCTGATAACACCCAACCAAGAAGATTGAGATAAATTCCTATATGGAGATGGATGTCTAGACTTTCCATACAGCCATGGTTAAAAAGGTAGAATGAAGCTACTGTTTTATGTACAGCATTTGGTAGTAAATGTCTAATAGTTCTCTTTCTATCCTGGTCTTCTCACTGAAGAAAGCAATCTTTTCTTGAGATTCTTTGTCTGCAAATATTGTCATTTTCCAGACCGTCAACACCTCCAACTCCAGTCATGAAACTTGAGGTTCAAGAAAATCCAAAGGACTCAACCTCGTGGCCTCACCTAAACCCATGTTCCCAGCTGGTGTCTTTTTTCTTGCTTTCAGAGTCTTGTGTTAGATATGACTTCCAGAGACTTAGCTGTACTTATCCAAAGGCATAGGTAGAAGAATCAATCTATTTCATCTCAGAAGGTGTTTATATGACTACGTGAATGTGTGGGAGGTGGAAAGAGGGCAGTCGTGAAGAAAAAAAAATCCAAGAATGTATTTAATCACAAGTGCACACACACACAAAAAAAGAACGAAAGGGAAATATGCCAAATGCAATGAATGCTCTGCTGGTAGAGCAGCATGTGGAATAAAGCATTTTTCTAGTTTGCAGTGTTCTCTGTGATGGCAACATTACATTAAATGAATAAATTAGAAGAAATAAAAACAGTCTCTCATATAAGCAAAGATCTTAACGCTAGTGCCTAAATGAACTCTATTCCTGCATGACTGTGCTATGTGTCCACAAACCCTAACATTATCCTCGCAGTTCATGAAGGCTAAAAGGATGTGTATAGCTGCACTGTGTGGAAAAAAAGCAACAGGTATCTAAGTGAGAAGGGAAATATGTCCAGTAAAAAGGGCCTGCATGAAAGAAAAGATGTTTTCTACTGATGAACACATCATCTGGCAAAAACCCACAATAAATTCAAATGGACACCCGTAGTTGGGTGAAAAATAATCAGCTATAAACGCACTCAACATGTAAGTGGCCTCTCCAATAGGACCGAGTATGAACTCCACTGCTCCTAACAGCTCTTCAGAAGCCACCAGCTGCAGTTCTGGCTGCAAGAACACAGTGAGATACAAGTTAATTATAGGGTTTTCAGGAAAATCACGCCCATTTTTTGAAATAATAATGTAGTAAATAGATACATGCTAACTCCATGGGAAATGCTGGCAATTATGAAGAGAACATGTTCACACCATTATACTGCTCACCGATAATTGTGCAATTAACCAATGGTGGTTTGCTAAAGTGGATATCTCTGATTCCCTGAGTTCCTCATGTCATGTGGGATGCATATGGAAACCATGTGTGAGGAGTTTCAAGTATGAATCTCACTGGGTGAACATTTTTCGTAATCAAATATTAACCCCAGATTTCCCCCAGAATGAGGCTTCTGCTTCTATTTAATACTATACACCCTATTTTTAAACAATTTTCTAGCATATAATCAGTATGCACAAACTATTTTGTTAAATGATTTCAAAAAAGGTAGTAAAAGTTTTGTGTGCGCAAAGTATTCCAAAGGAAATAAATAAATCTGGATTACATCGTGCTTGTGTTGGATTTCAGAAAAAAGCTTTAGATTTGAAATCAGAAGCTCATAATCCAAATACTAAATAAGCAGATCTACTGATGCCTAATTGGTGAATTCCAAATGAATTACTTTCAGTCTTTGAATTCAGTTTTCTCAACTATAAAAGAGATATAAAGAAGTTTATTATATGGCTCAAATGAGATAATGTGTGTGAAAACACTTGTAAATCCAGAAAACATCATACTCACAGGAAATGTTCTTACTAAGGAGCTACTACTGCAACAGCAGCAAATGCAGACCTATCTTCAAACAAATGGACATTATCTTAGGGTCTCTCACTGGCAGTTACAGAGAGAGAGGGAACGAGGTGGTGCATTGTTAGTTAGAAAGGTAAGAGCGTGCCCTAAGAAGAATCCATACTTAGTGACCTGCAGAATGAGTCATCTACGAGTTCTGGACATGGTGGTTCAAATATAGAGCCAAATTTATGGGAGGAAGTCTCCAAAAATACAAAAACACTGGAATTTCTGCAAAGTTGCATGCCTCTGCGAAGCCTGTCAGCTCAAATAATTTTCATTTCATTTCAACTGACTCATCTGTGAAAATGAAAAAAAAATACTTTTCAATAATACAAACAGAAAAATAAACAACAATGGTAATGGTTGGCCTGAGAGCCAAATGTTTCTCCATCTCTCCAAATTTATGCTTTGTACTATCAAAAATAACACTGATCCTTAGGTTAATTGCATCTAGAGAAAAGTTGTCATTTCTACAAGAGCTTTTGCAAGCTAAGAAAAGCTCAACAATGAAGTTTTTTATTTATTACAATTTATCAACATGACACCTCCCTTTTATTTAATGATGGACTCACAAGTTTTTTAATTAAAAACTATTTCAATGGAGAAATAATATTCTGTTTTAATTGATAATATGCAAAACATCATACAGTCATCAGGCTTTTATAAGGTACAGGCTTGGCATTTGTTCATGGACTTAGTGGTTTGACTTTAAATCATATTTCTTATAGAAAGTAGACACACTATGCATGGTCTACAATTCCTAGTCTTTCCCCCAAATGGAGTGAAAATTCAAACACACAGAAAGAAATCTCAGCACAAATTCTATGTGCATTCTTATGTTTTTTCCCATTTTGTTTTCTCACATCTAATTTATTAACGTTGTTAACAATTTTTGGCATGTCTTTCTAGATCATTTAGCTTCAAGTTCATAGAAACATCGACTCTCTTTTGAACTCATATTTCATCTATGTATGTAATAAAATAATATAACAAATAATACTGCTGACATAAATAACACTACAAATAGAACTAAAGTATACACTAACTAGGTATCTCCTTCAATTTTTCTGACAAGGACACAGTATAGAATAAGAAAAGAATAAAGTTCATTTTACTTTTTTAATATTAGTGTATGTTTGCAATATATAATGGTTACATTCATTCTGGGGGATTAGTCCACGTTTATAGCATATCTTGATCATTTTTGATGCCTTCACCACCTTCTTGATTCATAATGCTTTCTGCAAAAAAGTTTGCTATAAGCTTATTGGTTACATCAAAGATTGAGTTTCTCTGGATTTCTCTCCCTATCAGATGCATAAGTTTACCATTTCTCCAAGCGATTTGTGATGTGTCTTCATGGTGAAAATATGTATTTGTTTTAATAAAACCCATTTTATATTGGTGGCTAGCCTTTACATAAGTAAACTTATTTTGGAACTGTTTCAGATTTACAGAATCTCAAAAGAGATAGAGAATTTAAAAATACCCCATACCAAGTCTAGGCCCTTAGCACTAAAATCGGTATAATCCTGCAACATTTTATTTTGAATAAAATAATCTCCCATTTTGTAGGACTCATCAAACCACACATCTCTTTTGTGATGTTATCATGCCTTTTATATTTCTCACTACCACTCCATGACTGCAAGTCAACTGAGTACAGAGGGGGGGACATTCATTATTTTGACTGCCTGGTAGCCTTTCCTTTGAGTGAAGTACCCACACTTGGTTTCCAGTTTGAAGGGCCACTGACCCCACTCACAGTACTTGACATTCAACTGAAGTGTTTCCCATGGAGGGTGGACATTCAGGCTAATCAAAGAAGCACTCACTAGGGTCATGGTTGTTGAGCAGAAGCTGGAGGTAAGTTCTGACACCATGTGGAAGTAGCCTAAGTAAAGTGGAGTCAAAGGGAGATGCAAGGAGAGAGACACAACAAGAGAGGAAAGGGGAGGGAAGGAAGAAGGAAGGAGGGAGGAGGGAGAGACAGGCAGAGACAGAGAGACAGAGAGAGAAACAAGCAAGGAGGAAAGAGGAGAGGGAGGAGGGAGAGAGAGAGAGAGAGAGAGAGGGTTCAAAGGACACACTTCTCCTTTGCCTGGAAAGTTCTGTTTTAACTTGAGGTCTTAACTGCCACTGACGTGGAATTGCGTTTCACTTTCAAAAGCAGTGAACGAGTAGGGGTAAGGGGAACAGAAGACGAAGGGAGTCTTGGGGGTCATCCAAAGTTATCAAAATAAAGTATATTCCATGCATGCACCAATATGTCAAAATGAAACCTGTTACACTGTAGAACTAATAAGTACTAATAAAATGAAATGAAAATTAAGGGCATTTCAATAATGTGAAGACTTATTCTCTAAAAAAAAATCAACTAAATTCCCCTTAATTTTATTTGGACAGAGTTATTTTTAATTGTTACTGTTGCTGTTGTTTACTAAGTTCTTTCTGGAATAAAAATGATCATTTTTATAGTAGTGGTTGGGACAAATTGTTAGACCTTCCAGGGTTGTCAGTGATAATCATTCCTATATCACCTATTTTTGGTTTTCTCTTAATTGCATGATGACAATAGTTAATATTTATGAACTTCTGTGTAGCACCCAAAAAATAATAATGAAGAAAGACCAGCCAACGACGGTCCCAGACTCGCCTGTGCATGACATCAGCTGCCTATCACGTTACATGAGCTAGTAAATATCATAAACAGAAAGGAGAGATTAGCTTCAAGTCATTGGAAAAGCAGTCTTCCACTCTACCTGTTCACTTCTGCAATTCCCAAATCCTTCTGCCTGACACTTTGAGGTTCATTCATGCATAACCCCCATAAACACAGCTATAATATTTCTATAGGAGAAACAAATGCAAAAACCTGGCTGCAAGAGAGGGGACAGGGGCCGGGGGGTTAGCTCAGTGGCATAAGCGCTTGCCTGGCAAGCACGAGGTCGTGAGTTTGATCCCCGGTACCAAAAAAAAGGGAACAGTATGTTTTAGGGTGTAAAAAGAAGCAATGGAGTAGTGGTGGGGTCGGCTGTGGGGACAGGAGGGAAGACATGGAATTGGACAGGTAAGCAGGACCTTGCATTGCACAATCCTGCACAGGAAGGGGTCTGTGACTTATTCTAAGTGTAATGGAGAACCAGCAAAGGTGCCCAGTTGGAAGAAGATCTAAAGCACAGGTTTATGTTGGAAAGACCCCTCTACCTGCCAGGAAGAATGGAAGGCAGAACTAAAGCAGGAAGCCGACCTAGAAGTAACGATGGAGCCTTGAGCTGGGATATTAGGAAGAACTGGATGTGCTGGATACATATCCATGTGGTCCCCACATGTCTAGTTTGGGATTTTATTATTAGAAATTCCTGCCAAAGAACACTTTCCTGTACAGATCAAGCTACTGTGGCCTAAAATATAGCCTTGAAAGAGTGAATATTTGCTCAACTGGTGACTCTCAACAGTTTGATAGCTGAATAGTACTAAAGAATCAGGTCATCTCCAAAGCAGAAGTAAGACTTACAAGATTTTCAAGGTTTTTAAGGGGAAATGTTCATCTTTAAACAACAGATAATCAGTAAAGTGTTTCTTTGGTTCCATTAGTGCTAAGTAGAGCTACTGACTTACCTCCTTTCATGGCACTGTAAAATTTGTACTAAAATAAAGGTTAACTCTGCAACAGAGCAGTGACAGGTGTGGCTTCCTTCCAGATTCTCAGAACCCTGGATAAGTGTGCTGCTGTTCTGTGGACAGAGATATTTTTAGATCTAGTTAACCATCCTTTCCGGAGGATTCTTTGGATCATAATTGGCTTTGTGTGCATGCACGCTGGGGAAAAGACAAATCACAATGTAGACATGAGTAATTAGCTTTCTGCTGAATTAAAAATTTGCTCATGCCACAAGTACACTTATGTTATCTGTTTCTATTCTACTAACTTCTGATCCAAGCAGTCATGGACCATGAAAATATTTTGGCTTTCTTATATCACAGAAATGGGAAAGAAAATCGTGCTAATTTTCTCTTATGTCTAGAAAGAGCAAACAGGTGATGGAAGGGGCTCAAAACATATGTTTAAATAAGAAATTTTAGTCCAAGACTTTGATTCTGTGTTTCTTTATCCTTAAACTAAAAGAATATTTGAATTTCAGTGTCATTATATTAGGAAGGAGTGAGACTCTTTTATGCTTAACTAGTGAGTTAGTCTGCTTTGCTATCACTGGCACACAATACAAAACAGCCACAACTTAAAAGAGAGGTGTCAATTGGCTCACAGTTTCTGGGTTTCAGTCTATTTTCAAGGCAAAAACATCATGTCAGAAGGCCATAGCAGAACAACATGCTTCACGGTGGCAAAGAAGCAGCCTAGGTGAGGAGTACCAGGAGGAAGGGGCTAGAGACCTTCTAGAGTGCCCAAAGTGATGTCCTCATGCTTGCTCTGACACAAGCAGGTGTGTACCTTCCTAATCCTCGAACCAGCTTCCAAGCCAATCGGGTTGGTACAATTACATTTAACCACCACATTCTACCCCTTGTTAATTCGACACTTGAACACATTTCCTTAAACAATACTTAATCTATCAAAAAGATAATAACAAGTTCACAATTCCACCTAACATTGCACCACTATCCTGAATAAAATCAAAAATGCAATGATCCTTTTCCCAGAGTTGCAACAATTCCAAAACTTTAAAGGTCCAAGTTCAAATCTCTTCTGAGACTCAGGACAAATTCTTAGCTATGAAACTCTATGAAAATCAAAAACAAGTTACACAACCCAAGGTACCATGGGACAGGGTAAATATTCTCATTCCAAAAGGGGGCAGAAGGGGATAGATAAAAACCAAGCCAAAGTAAGATCAAAAGCCACCAGGGCAAACACTAATTCCTACAGCTTCCTGTCCAGCATCTTGGGCACATGGTGGTATAGCATGAGTTCCAGAGGTCTTGGGTAGCCACACCTCTATGAACCTTGTTGGGTTGTATCGCGTGAGATTTTACTCATGGTCTGAGGTGTTATTCCTTAAGTATTTCATGTTCCTGGCACTTCCAAATTCCTGAGTTCTCTACTGTATCTTCAGTATTACTCCCATAGCATTTCATACAGCTATCTCAGGGTTCCTTACCAGGTCTACCAGCCCTTCTTTGAAATTTGGGTAGAAGCATTCCTGACTCTATAACTTTTGCATGCTGCATACCAGCAAAACCAGCATTACAGGGATATCACTGGCATTTATTGTGGCAGGAGCTGTAGCTTGGTCCCCACGAACCTATGGCCACAGCAGTTGCTGAGTGCCAGAATGGTTGAGCACAGTTAAATAAATCTTGCAACAGATTTCTTAGTAGCCCCTTCTTAAGCATTGAACCAGGGGCTCTCTTCTCAAATGAAAAGTTTACATGTTTGCACCCTTGTGATGGCAATGGGTAGGTCTTGCTGATTCTGGAAATGCCCTCAGATCATCTTTCTTCTTGTCCTGGCACAAACTATCGATTTCTCTTTTCATAGCACTAATTTTGGAAGCCACACCCCGTTGTCCCTAACTTTACATGTAGTTCCCCTGGGCCAAAATTCAAGTTTTGCATATTTCTCTGCTCTGCTTTTTGCCCTTAATTTTCCCTAAAAAGTTGACTAAAAACAGCCAGCAGTACTCATGCCACTGTCAGAATGTTGGGCTGTCTTGAAATTTTCTGTCAGATCAACTGATCAATCTCAGTCTCCTGCAGTCTCAGGACATGAACAAATTGTATACAAATTCTTTTCCAGAGTTTAACACACATGGTCTCTATTCCAACTATCAATGACGTCCTTGCTCTCCACTGAAACCCCCTAAGTCTGGCCTATACTACCCATATTCCCATTATCATTCTGGTTCTCTTAGTTCTGACCATGATCATCCATCAGAATTTACTTATCTGAGGCTTTTCTAACCTATGTCTCCCATTATTGCCAAAGTCCTCTTACCAAAAGATCCAAAGTCTTGTAAACCATATGGTTAGTGATAGTCTAAGCAGGCCTCACTTCCCTGGTTCCAATTTTCTGTATTAGTCAGCTTTCCCATGACTGGGATGTAATACTCACGATTTAAAGGAAAGGAAGTTTAACTCGGCTCATGATTACAGGGAATTCAGTCCATGGTCTGCCGGCTCCACAGCAGAAACACATTGGAAGCACATGGTGGAGCAAAGCTGCTCAGTTCATGAAGGCATGGAAGTAGGGCACAATGGTGCCGGAGAGGAAGAGTACAAGGACCATGTATATGATAAAAAGTTATGCTTCCAAGCCCACACAAACACACCTGGAAATACAGTTTATTAATCCTTTATGTAGCTCCCAAGCTAATCAAATTCACACAACTGTGTTTAACCACCACAGCTAGTTGAGAGCGGTCATGAGGGAGGCAGCACTTTGGAGTAGAAGTTCTAGCTTGAGTTTTACCTGTGTCACCTCCTGAACTGGGTGGTCTTGGACAAGATTCTACATCTCTCTTGACTCTCAGTTTCCACATCTGTAAATTACGCACAGTGCACTTTCAGAAGCCTGACGGCATCACCTTCATGGCGTTGTAGTTGAAGGTTGAACAAGACAGCATTATAGAAAGCACATGTGAGCGCTAAAGAACTGGAGGAGTGAACGCTGCTATTGCTTCTCCGGCTGCCTCTTTTCACCAAAATTAGAAAGTGGAGATTCAAACAGAAGCAAGGACTCACCAAAGGCAGTAGCTTGGCTGACATCTAGAGCCCCAGCTCCCATTTGGAGACATGGTTACCTCGGCACGTGACTTCTGTGGTACTTAAATTCCCTCCAGAAATGTAATGGACATCAGTGTCACACTTGGTCCTGGTGACGGCCACACCCTCAGCAATCCAGTGGTCAGTATTTAGATGGAAAACATTGGCACATCCAGCTTATTATTTCCTATTTTAAATGAAATTGCTTAACCAAAGAATAAAAGCATTTCTTGTAACGAGGCATTGCAGTCGTAGGATTAGTTATTCACACCAGTTGACCAGTTATTTCCAGTCAGCCTACAACTTTCCCTTTTTTAACACTGAAAGTCTCCCATACCAGAAACTGCCCCAACCCTAACCACAGCATTGTGGTCTGTCCTAACATTCCATGTTCTCTGAGTATTAATGGTATGTCAGACACTCTGCAGGACTGTTCATGGCCAGTATTCTATTACTCATCTAACATGTGATAGATCTATCCATTTTACAAGGTGAGGTACCCTTGTTGTGAGCAACCAAATCACTTGCCCTGAGTCGCTGGAGCCAGGGGCCAGAGTGCCGTGAAACCAGGGCCCTGTGCTGCCCATCACATGACTTCTAGGATGCCTGTAACGTTCCTGGGAAAAGGAAGGTGAGCTGTTTTCACACTGGATTATCTTATAATCTGCCAGTCAGACTGGGTCTAGTCTGACTGGTAAAACAATGTTGGTGTTTAAACTTGGCCATCAATATATTAATAAAAAGATCCTTAAAGGAGCTTAAAAACCTCAATTCAAGTACCACTCCACTTCCTTTTTTAATTTATCATGAGAAATAAAGATGACAAGCCTACATCAATGTGGTGCTATGAAACACAGAGTATTACATAATGTTTGTAACCTGAAGAATCTCATATATCAATGGAGTGAGTTTCTTTTGGTTACATGAGGTTAATTGCGTTTTCAAGGATTCATATGGTATTGGGGTGCAATCCAAATGCCTCTGTTAGCCACTAATTTTTTCATATATTTCCCAAAACTGATTCCCACAGCAAAGGCTTTCCACAGTAAAGTAGATACTGTGTCTACACAGCAGGTATTTCTTCCTCTTTTCTCCTTTCTGATCTCCAAGAAGGATCTTATCCTCCTTCTCAGACATTATTACTTTACTCTCTTATTTTCATTCACAGCTTGCACAATTCGTCTTGCATTTTCACTTGGATATGAATTTACTTTGCAAAAGCAAACCTGGACTGAACCCAAATACAGCACAGCCTGCACTTGTGTTTGTGAGTGGCATGAGGCGTGGACTGAGAAAAGCCAACCAGAAGACACAGTTCCTTCAGTGCCAGCCGTCCTGGGCCTGCATTCCCAGGCTCTGATCACACACTCCTTTCGCGGGCCTCGCTCCGTGTAGGATTCTACTGTAAATCTGGAAGGGGAGGAGAGTGCAGAGAGGAGAGGAAGAGGTCCTCCTGCCTGGAGGAACCCCGGCGTTTTGCTGCTGATCGCATGCATTTGAGAAGCTGGCTACTCTTCAACGACAGCAGCAGCTAAGGAATCGGCATGTCTGAGCCATCTGAACGCAGTCCAAAAGGAAATCCTCTGTGTGCTCACAGGAAACGCCAAGCCAACAGCTGGCAAGAGAACACAGGGAGGAAGCTAAACTCAACAGTCTGCAGCCAGCTCTGCCCCCACGGTGTACTCCCCTTTGCAAGCCTGAGTCCCCACCAGTAAAATGGGCTATAGAGGTTCTGAGAACCAAGACTCACTGGCGAGGTCAGGAAAGCTGCTTCCAGGGCCATCCTGCAAGCACTCCGTGTCTGCCAGTGAGCTCAGCACCAGCACAGCGAACTCCTGAGCGCGCCTTTGGAAACTTCCTTTTATTTCACCAGGTCTCTCTTCCCAGCACGTTCCTCACCCTCTCCGGGGTCCAGTGAGGACGCTGCCTGCCCTTTCTATGAGTCTGTGCGGCAGCCACTCCCCGGGCAACTCCTCTCACCCCCACCCAGCCCCTCCCTCCCTGCGTGGCCCACAAGGCTCTAAGAGATGCCAGCGCATCCCCGCTTCCCTTCCCGCCTCCTCAGCCAGCTGATGAGCCTTCTTCCGCGGTGCTCAGTTTAATATTAATATTGTAGAGACCTTACCAACCTCCTGGAGTCTTAATTCAACAAGAGAGGGAGCCTGAAGGGGAGAAACCACAGGTTCAGAGTGCATAAGAGAAAACACAGTCACAAGAGAAACTTCACACAGCATGCAGCCGGCTGGGTGGAGAAGAGAGAAGTCCAAGGAAGTTTCCCAACTAGAAGATGCCTCAAGAGCTGGAACGCTGTCTTATTAATCAGTCTCTTGTGTCCCAGTATCTGCTCTAACATCTGACAGAACTGTGCTTCAAAAATGTTTGGTGAATGAATTAATTAATTAATTAATAGATGAGATCGACCACCTGTTTATTTTTCTATCTTCTGAACATTCTGGACCAGGGAATCTCTTACAAGGCTCATCACCTAACATGAGTTCAGTATCTTTGAGGAAGCAGATACAAGGTTCATCACCTAACATGAGTTCAGTATCTTTGAGGAAGCACTAAATGAATTAATCCTGGGCAGTGCCGAACTGAGAGTTACACACAGCCCCACTCAGATGCTCTGGCCACAGAGCTCAGAAAACCTAAGCTGCTATCTAGCACATAAGATGTGAGGAGAGGGTGTCAGCCATGGAGCTGGGAGGGGCTCTAATCAGTGCTCATCCCCGCCATCCTCAATTATTAATGTGCGTTTTGCTTTTCTTTCTATGAGAGCTGGAACTTGTATCATCTATTCAAGGACCAATGATTAGCTCTGCCCAGCACTGATACACTTCATTCAGGAATCTACTGACCACCTGAGGCCCCAAGAACTGGATTAATTCAGGGGCGTCCACAGGGAATAAGGCAGCTTCTCCACTGGCAGGGGCTGCAGAGCTGCATCACCTGCTTCCAGCAGGTGGAAATCCCATCCACAGTGAAACGCCTGCTCTGTCCCACGAGCAATGACAGGGGGTCACCATAACCCACAGCACACAAGCGGGAGAGCATTTCGGTGCTTTGTCCTGACTCTGTCTAAATGCTGTTCTTTCCTTGCTCTTATTTTTTAAATTTTATTTTTATGTGTTTGCGGTGCACAACGTTCACATTCCTCTTGGGGAGTGGGTGTGTGTGTATACACACATGTGTGCATACACATGTCAGCTCCTTGAATTTCCCTCCACTGCTCACCTTCTCTCGTCCTCCATCACCAGCCTCCGTATCCCCATTTTCATTATTATTGTTATTATTTTAACTCATGACATGTAGAGATTTCAATGATTGAGGGTGGTTGATACATGTAAGTGACACATTTTAAATCTTTTCATGACCCCTTCACTCACCCGCCCCTCAGCCCTCACAATCTTTGCTCTCCATGAGAGTTGGTCCCCTTCCTTCCCACTTGCAAAAGCTCGATCTCCCCATTTCATTTTATCAATACTTTATTTTGCTTTTTATTTATAAATAAATATGGTGTCTCTCAAGTGGGAGAAACCATACATTATTTGTTTCACTTATCATTAATTAAAGGTGTATCCATTTTTCTACAAACATCTTGAATGCATTCTTTATCTTGCCAAGTAATACTCCATTATGTAGAGATACATTTTCTTCATCCATTCATCTGTTGATGGGCATATAGTCTGCTTCTAGGTTTTTGCTATTATGAATTATGCTGCTAGCCAGGATTTAGCTCAGCGGCATAAGCGCCTGTCTGGCAAGCGCTAGGTCATGAGTTCTATTCCTGCTACCAAAAAAAAAAAAAAAAGAATTACGCTTCTATAAACGTTGGCATGTGTGTCTCTGTAATAAGAGGTCTTTAGCTCTTTGAGGAAGATATCTAGAAAGAGAATAACTGGGTCAAATGGAATTTTTATTTTGAGTTTTTTGAGAGATTTGCATACTAATTTCCACAATGGTAGTAGTAGGTTACACATCCATCAACAATATAGAAATTTTCCTGATTTCCTGCAATCAGGCCATTGTCTGTTGTTACATTTCTTAATCATTGTTATTCTTTCTGGCATAAAATTAAATCCTGATGTGGTTTTAATTTGCATTTCTCCAGTGGTCAGAGATGTTGAATTTTTTTTTATAAATATATTAGTTGTTGCCTTTACTGTGCAGAATTCAAATTTGGTGTCATCCTGTTTGATTCTTGTGTTTTGTGTGTGTAACTGAAGAACTGTTCAGAAAGTCTTCACCCACCCCAATGACTTCAAGAATTTTACACATTTTTTCTTTCAGTTGGTTACGTGTTTCTATTTTAATGCTTAGAACTTTGATCCATTTTGATTTTAGTTTAGTATATCGTAAAAAATCCGACTCCAGCTTCGATCTTCTGCATACAGATAGCCAGTTTTCCCAGAATCATTTTCTAGCTATCTTTCTTCCAATGTATATTTCGTAGCCTTTGTCAAAGATCAAATAACTGAATGTGTCTGGGATTGTTTTTTAATTCACCCGTGATTATATAGAAGATCCATAAAGAGAGAGCTTCTGTGACTGGTTTGATGTTGTTCCTTGTTTGTACTTTGAGCTTCATATACAGTAAGTACTGAGTAAATGCTCATTAAATGAATATGTGATGTGACAGATGATTGAGAAAAGCATTTCTTCCCCCACGAAGCCTTGTCCGGTTCCAAAGTAGGGCTCAGAGGCTGTTCCAGGTGCTCCCGATTCAGGAGGGAACATTCTCCTCCTCGATTTCCTTCCTTCCTCGCTGCTCAGCTGAAAGCTCTCTAAAGGAAAGCACGTCAGTGCCTCATTTCTATTTGGCCTGAGAGGCACACAGAGGACGCACATAGACAGTAAATAGCAGCTAAGCTCTGCAGAACCAGGAGCAAAGCAAAGTCCTCAGTGCCGATAACTCACTGCAGACCAGCCCACGCTCAGCTCCAGGGACTCACCTATCCCCAGAGGGCTCCCGAACTGGAAAGCTTCCTGCAGTTCAAAACATCGGTCACGGCACTGGAAGGCACACAAGACTGACGGAGGCTGAAGTGTAGCCCCAGCATGTGGGGGGGAAAGAATGACTTACAGATCTGTTACTCTTTCTTACTTAAAGTTACAAGTTATTTTAACTGACATCTTGCCGAACAGTCCTGGGTGTTTGCCCGTAGTCAGTTGACACTGAACGCACAAGATACCACGTCTCTCAGTAATGGTAAGACAGATGCTGTCTGCCTTACCCAGGAGATGCTCCTGGGCTCTTTCCTCTGCCTCCCTGTGCAAAGGATAAAATCAGAGACAAAGCAGTGATGCCCCTGCTTTTGGGACAGCACTGTGGCCAAGAATCGTCACCAGCAGACTTGAAGCCTCCTCATCTGGCAGGGCAGTCCACGGACTACTCTGTCCTGAAAGTGATTTTTGGTCTGTGGAGAAAGAAGACCAGTTTACCAGGGATTGCTTTGATTTCCTCGCTGTAACACCACCTGACATCCCTCACCTACGGGGGAAGCACACAACCCTAAATAACTTGTTTAAGATCAGCACATAAAATGCGCCACAGAGGGCACCGTGTGAGTGCACAGAGTTGCACGTGCAGTCCTCTCACAGAAACCCAGCTGCATTCAGATGGCATGCGACCCTGGCGACTTCACCAGCACCCAACCAGGAAAGACCAGTCCCAGAGGAATCATCTGGTAAACCACAGGATTCTCCTGTCCTCCACAGTAGCTGGAATCACATGCAGGATGGATGAGGGTGCTGACGTTCCTGCCTGGTGGTGTGTTCCACTCTCAAAACACGGCATCGTGTTAAAATGTGCCTTGTTTCTATTGCAGTGCATCACTGCATCTCTGCCTCAGCTCTTCACGTATTGAAGAAGCGTAATGACACCCACTTCCTTCCTAAAGTGTGAGGGAAAAGGATGCCCTTCGGATGGACACCTCAGCGTTGTAAATCAGTAAGTAGAGACCATTCTGGCTGAAAATAGGAATAATGAGAAAGACCCAATGTGAGAAAGTGTATCGTGCTTTTGACAGTGTGCTTGCAAGTGTGCTAAGCACTTTAAGTGCATGTTTACAAACATGATATAGATATCGTTATCATTTTGGAGGTGAAGACACACACTCAGCTTCACTGCGTGAGATGCCTGAATCCCCACAGCTAGTTAAGCAGCCATGGCCAGTGCTGGAATCTAAGTGGTCTCACTTCAGAGCTCAGGTTCTTCTCTAATCCTGAGGACCAGAGTAAAGAGATTGTCCTGGTTTGGATCTAGGTGTCCCCCCAAACCCTCAGGTATTCAGAGGTGGGGCTTTTGGAAGGTGATTGGATCGTGGGAGTACTGGCTTGTGATGCCGAAACAGTAGGTCAGGTTAGCTACACACACAGAGGACCATTCCTACAAGTCTCTCCCACACAGACCTTAATGGCACTCTGGCAGCCGAGCAAAGAAAATCTTGATAAAAATAAAAGCAGTGAAGGCAGAATAAATAAAAATACCCATCCTGTCACCAGGATGGAGTGTCCCTAAGGATGAGGACTGTGTTTGGATTGTCCCCTCAGCATCTGCAGTGCCAAGTGGCTCCTGCTAATCGCCTACCTCCAGTATAAAAGAATGCATCACCAGGAATGTTTAATGCCATGGAAAAGGGTTTCTGAGACAAAGCGAGGTGGGAAATGTAGGGTAAAAAGTGCACATGCAGTGAAACCTCAGCTCCACAAAGAAACAAAAAGTGCATAGGAGAGAAATTTCAAAGCCCAGAAGGAATATGCAAAACAAAGAACAGCTTGCTCTGGAAAACACATTAATGCAAAATTCTTGCTCTCCATTCTTTTTTTTCCTGAAACTTAAAAAAAATTTTTTTTACCACAATCGTTAAATGTTAAACAGGAAAAAAAAAGTGAAAAAATACAGTGAGTCCGGCTTAATAACTCAAGTCCTGATCCGGTGAAGAGGATCCGTGCATCGTGGGAGGTCCGGTGGGAGGAGGCAGCTGTGCGCCACCCCACTCACGCCACTAAAGCATCGTGGTCCTGGCACACACCGCTCAGCCACGTTACCGACAGGGACTTGCTTTCCTCAGTGTCCCCACCCCACCCACCCCACTTTCCACACGCTTGCCGGAAGTCTGCTAGTCTCATCAGGTGGGTTGCCCCAGGACCTTTGCAGGTAACCACCATATTGGCGGGAACATCACACGACCAAGAAGACCTGCAGGTGCTCAGCAGTGGAGACCCGCAGCTGCAGGTCTCTAGCAAACAAAGCCAAACGAGTCTGAAGAGACAAGCAGACCTAGAAGGTCCGTGTGCTGTCACTTTATCTGTCTCCACCACCTGCTGTCTCACTTTTTTGCAACTTATGAATAAACATGTTCCTGAAATCACTAACACATTTTCCATGGAGCCAAAGGGGTTAAGAGGGAGCCATGGGTGAATGACTGAAAAGGGAAATGAAGAAATACTCGGGCCAGGTACTTCATATGACTCAAAGAGATTTTGCAGAGTGATGGGTGGTGGTGGGTCCACTCTGTGCGGTGTGTGATACTCAACTTTAAAGTAAAGGTGTTGAGCCTACTGTCCTGACTATGTGGTCCACTCTGTTTTAAAGCTGTCTCTCTGTGTCTGTCTTTGTCTCTCTGTCTGTCTGTCTGTCTCTCTCTCTCTCTCTGGTTTTCTAGTGACACGAGTTACGCCACACTTTAGAGCTTGAAGCAGGAAGACAGAAGGGAGAGATCCACTCTTGGACCACTGAGAGGTAATGAAGCTGGGTGAGGGGAGGTCGAGTGTGAACAGAGGTGAGCAAATGGGTTAGCTGCACATGATAGAGGTGGAATCAGTATAATTTGAGCACTGTTTAGATATTGGGAGTGAAGACTTAAAGATAGGTTGAGGATTCAGACCAGCTCAACTGTGGCGAGGATGAGCGGGTGCCCATTCACTCCACTGGGCAACTCCAGTGGACACACCAAGCGCTAAAATACATACAGCCTAGACCTGGCCTAGGGACCTGAGGTCCAAATAGTGAGAATCAGCAGAGACAAAGAAGAAATGATGGGTACCATTCTGGGTCCACAGACAGGGTTGGGATGACACAGAAGACAAGTCCTTCAATCACGGGAGGCTTGGAAACATCACCAAAAGTGTCAACAACCAGATTTTTTATTGCATCTCTTCCAACATGCTCTAAAGTGTTGATGAGGGTACAAAATCATAGAGACGAACATCAGAGGCTAAAACCCCTTTTTATGTTTCTGTGACCACCCCCGCCGAGGCTTTCCCATTGGCTGCCTCTGATGAGCCACTGTTTACTGTCACCAGCGTCTGATTTGAGACAGTGTCCCACATTTAATCCCAGAAATTCTTTTCTATAATAAGAGCCCACCACATTATGTCTGTGAAAAAGGTGAATGTCATAAAGAGAAGAGGTAAACTGGGGAACACTGTGTCCCCCTAGTTATCCTCCTATAGACCCACCAAGTATCAGGCCGTCAGTGAGAAAAAAACAAAGAGCCAAGGAACACACAGGGTGACCTCGGTGGGTCCCCTCCCCAGTGGGTCTGGCAAGAATGCAGCCAGGAACCTGAAGAATCCATTTCCTTCTCTGGGCCTATGGAGGACACGCACTCCCATTCCTGGAAGCAGATGTTCCTAAATCAGGAACTTGTAATTCTGAAGTTTCCTGCCTGCAACTGGTCAGAGTTGAGCTGCTCAGGCACTAAACACAAAGAAAGCAAGAGGAGCACACATTTCCGTGAGGACGCTGTGAGGAAGGTGGACCACCAGCCCAGACCCTGGCGCACAGCCGTGGCCCCTCAAACAGTCATGATCGGTCCAGTTAAGCATTCTCATTTAGCAAAGAAGGGCTTCCTGCCCCGATAGGGGGAACGGACATCCACCAGAAATAGCAGATTTGAATGATTTCTGAGGCCAGGAGATATCAATGAATATCATGAACAAGAACTTGGTGGGTAGTTACGAGAAACCAGAGCCTACAGAAGTCTCTGAAAGGCCCTCAATCTCAGAAACATTTTAAATTCCACCCTTTGGATTATGGATTTCTGTAGCCCCACACACTTTATTTAAAACAAGCATTCTCATCTGTGGTACTATTAACATTTGGGGTCACACAGTTCTTTGTGGTGGGAAGCTAATTTTTTCACTGAGGTGTGTAGCAAACTCTCTGCACTGTGTATACTGGATACTGACCACAGCATCCCCATAGTTATGATAACCAAATACATTCCAGATTCTGCCAAAAGTAGGCAATGGCAAAACTGCTCCCTTGTCCCAAGCCGTGAAACATAAATGTAGGTTTATCACAACACCAAAAAGAACATAGACAGGGACAGCCTCACACTAGGAGATGATCATCTCCACCGCACTCTGTTAAGGAGGAAGCCTTACACTCCCATCAGCGGGCAACAGAATGCAAGCAGAGCCAAGCAGCTACTGGATACAGAACAGTCGTTCTTCTGAGGCCAAAGCTGTGTTATAATCTGTTTGACATCACGCCTCAAGCAGGTGGTGTTTCAAAGGACAAGGTAGTGGAAACAGGGCTCAGAAAGAGAGTTGGCCTCAACCTCAGTGCTGGGAGCCTTGCTTTAGCTATTTTTCTACCCAGGGCATGGAAGATGAGCTGGCAAGAAGCCACAGTGGTCCAGCGCCCACTGCAGTCATGCAGTAAATGCGGAGGGTCTTCACAATGGGAGTAGAAATACAGAAGATAAGAAAAATCTTTTCATGACAAAATTAACAGGATGCATGCATGATCGGTTGAATTCTAAACTGTCCAGTATTAATTAAGTACTATCAGCCACCTTAACAAACCATCCAAACATCTCATCAGCTTACCAAACTGATGTCTCACTCACAGCAATCTGACCACTTGGTGTTTGTCTGCGGTCTTCAAGGCGGTGACTCGAGGGTCCCAGTTTCCTGCATCTTGTGGTACCACCAAGCTCTACATCAGGGCCCAGGGATCAAATCCAGCCAGCACCTGTGTTTGTAAATGAAGTCTTACTGAACGCAGTCACACTCATTTGTTTGCCTACGTCTGCGTCTGCAGCTGTCTTGACACTTGCGTGAGAGAGCCAAACCACTGCGACGGAGGCTGCATCATCTCTAAGGCCCCAAATATTTACACTCTGGCCCTTCACTAAAACAATTGGCAAATCTGCTCCAAGTTCCTGCTGGAGTCTTCTACTAAATTCTGTGTTTCATCAACCAAGGAGTAAAAAGAGAAAAATGAGAAGGCCACACAAGAGATTCTAGTAGCCAGCCATGGACATGGCTCATAACCTTCCTGTGGCCTCCCTTCCAGCAGCTACGGCTCAAGTCACACGGCCACCCATGCTGCAAGAGAAGCCTGGAAACACGGATCTATCATCAGCTAAGGGTAGAATCAGTGATCTGTGCCCCACATCCCCTGCTTTGAACAAATGTCTCTTTGCCAACTGTCCCTCTGCAGTTCCTTTAGAATGGACAATCCACATACTTTGTGCAAAGTGCTCTAAACAACCGTATCTCGTGGAGAAACATTAATGACCAACATAAACTGATGAGCCCTGCATGCAACTAATGGGTTATGTAGCTGTAAATAGTAGAACTAACATGAACCCAATTCACAAATCTTCTCAGAGCTATACACTCTTTATAAATTCAAGTGAGATATGTTAAAGAATGTTTTAAAGGTGTACAAATAGAAATTCACTTTGACTTAATAGTACAGAGTTTCTACCTTATCTTCAGTGCTGAGCCAAGCAGAAAAGAAAATAAAGACATGCCGGATACCTGCAGGGATCTCATCCTATGCACGAGATGGATAAATATAGAAATAACAAAAGAAGCTTTATGCCTAAGTTCAGACAAGATGGAACTTTATCTTTTCATCAGTTCTGAGAAAAAAAAATGTGCCATGAGGACTTTGAACAGTTGATATACATTTCCTGGAGATAAAAATTTATACTGATTCTGTAACTCAAATTTATAACTGATTTTAATACAAATTAAAATAATAGCAAAAGCTGATCAAATCTGAAAAATATTTTATGATTGAGAAATCATCCTATGTTATCTTTAACAGCATCAGACACCTGTGAGGTCATCCTCATGAGGTTCATCCGGATTCATAAGACCCAGCACAAGATGGCACAACCCAGGAGGTCAACAAAGAGTTTGAAACAAAGACTGGGCTCCTCTTTGTTCTTCACATGTTTCCCTTCCTGACTTCTGATCCAGGACACTTCTACTCTACCACCACACTGTCATTATAAATAAAATAGTTTACCTTGATGGACTTAAACTGAGGTAATCTAGAAGAACTTCTGATGTGCCCTACAAAAACAGCAACCGCCAAAGTCCTTTCCCCACAAAGATAGCAAAATTCCCCTCGGCTCCAGGGTAACCCAGCCAGGGGAAAGAGAAACAAAGCCACAGCCTGAATGCTTTCCCCAGTATTGCTCCCTCCAGGGTCTTGGGCCAAAGGCAGCTTTGAAGTTAAACCACCTCCATCAGGACAGGTAAAGGAAGCGGCCCTGTGAGGGCTACTAGTTCCATCAAGATCAAGAAATGAATTAGACACAGAAGAGTTGACCAAGAATACAGTGGTGCTCTGTCAACACCCTTAAAGAACCCTGGCTCATCTCTGGGACCAAACTCCCTGCTCACCACAGCTGGTGCTATTTGTCATCTCGATTCACAGGTAACTAGGACAGCGAACCCCCAAAGGACAGATGCACTTGGCTTATCTTTATACACGATGATCTGTCTATATCAGCACCAGTCTTTCCAGAGAGGTATCCGAGACGTAGAGGAATAGTCAACTGTTGGCCCCACTTGAGCCAAGTAATTCCACAAGGGGAGCTACAGCAATCAAGGAAGTTTGACAAGATGATTTCTCTTTGGGTGAGAAATCCACCAATGGAAATGCAAAACTAGTAGAAGTCTCACTTATCTTGACTTTAGAGGATAAGTCCACAAACTTGGCCAAATATATCTGCCTGGTCCCTACTCACTGGAATAATCTACCTCATCTACTGCAGTTTCCTACGGCTCACTAATAAAAGACTCTCAACACACCACTCACTGTGCGTATGTGCTTGCTCAGGATTCCAGTTTCCACTTCCGGGTGTGCCTCCTTCCCTTTTTCCACTTAAGGACCTCTTATCCAACTGCCAGACTTAACTGTGGAAGTCAGTTCGTTTATGACCATTGCCCCAGGCTGCCTTGCAGCCATCTGGAAGCCACTCCCTTGCCTTTGCAAACATAACACTCTGTGTATGTTACTGCTAAAGCCTAAGTCACATTCTGTTGAAATAATCTGTGGTTTTGTCTCACAAACTGGTCTCAGAAGTAGTATAGATAGTCATTATGTCAAACTCTTCATTTTCTTTACTGCCACCTACCACAGTGCCTGACATATAGTAAAATTCACCAGATGTTTCTTGGAGTTGTGAAATCATAGATGAAAATCTGGCTTGAAAAGAAACTGTAGGAAACTGAAATCCAAGAGCTGGACCCACCACTGTGTGCCCACGGGACCCGGGATGCATCATTGAGTGGGAGTATTTTGTTTACCTTAATGGCTAAAGTCAAGACTAAGTAGTAAGAAATAGTGGAGAAAGAATTGGTTAATTTTGACAGAAATGAATCAATAAAGACCTGACAGGAATTTGACCCGAAAGGAATTTATAACATATGCCTTTAGCATAACCGACCCATTGTTACAGAGCGACAATCTGAGAGAAAAGAGATGGCGTCGATTCAATGATTGTGCTGGTTAACTCACTAGTTATCGACTTGAGTAGGGAACTCCCAGCTAAATCAAGCCAGCATGGTCCTGGGTGTGGAAGAGGATTGCTGTAGGAAAGGTATAGAAGGAAAATAGGGTGGGGGGCCTCAGGCGATTTTCCGTGGAGGTGCTCCTTTGCAACTACCTTTCTTTGGAGGAATTTCAGCAGTCTGTCCTCAAAAGAGTTTTGGCAGTTTTCTTTCTTTGTGGAAGCTTCGATCTTTGTCTCCACCTCAGACATTGTCTCCTGGGTTCCAGTCAGACCCCTCAGCCTGTGGCACAGATCCTTCAGCCTTTCAGCACAGACACTTTAGCTTCTGGCTCCGGTCCTTGGGCCTTCTCAGCACAGAACCTCCAGCCTCTCATCATGGATCCTTTGCCCTCCTCATGAGGACTTTCATGGGACATTGCCACGGCTCCAAACCTTCCCCAGGATCCTTCCGGTCTCCCGCACGCAGACAGACATCTTGGGCTCTTCCACATCTGACTCTAGTAAGCACTGACTAGTAGGAGAAAGCTCTGGCCTTTCAGTCAACGTGCTGAGCACAAAATTTAGATTTAGACCAAAACAGCTACATGGTCCCAGAATGAAAGAGAACAGAGCAGCAAGAGGCCAGAGACTCTCTGAAGGAAATCCTGACCTCTCTACCTCTCTTTTGCTTCCAGTTGCTGCCTAATCGATCATATTTTGGTGTTTGTGTTTATTTATTACTATATGTATTCATGCAAAGGCCCATACAGCACTCTCTGAATTCACTGGCGCCAAGGAGTTTCCCTTTTAGGCAAATTTGCTCTTCCTGGAAAGCCATATTGCCTTGGGGTGGACAGGGATACCACTGCCTTGATCGGTAACAGTAACTGTAGCAGTCACTGTACTGGGAGGCAGGAAGCAGTGGCAGTGTTACTGAAACGAGGTTATTAAAGGTCACTGTAGGCAGTCACCCAATGCATATCTCTTTCCTCTCGAAACCCACTTGTTAATGACTTATCTATCATGTTTTATCTCACCAGTTCTTAGTAAGGTCTTCCAGACACTGCAGACAGAGCAACAAACACACTGACGAAATCTCCAATTACACATCAATCATTAGCAGTAGTAAAGAAAGAAGACAGACACATAAACAGTGACCACGTTTATCATGAAGTTTCCAAGGACTTGGTGTGACAGAAAGTGACTAAAAGGAATCTTTATGTTGAGTATGAAGGAAGTTATTATTAGTAAAAATTAATCATTAAGGTTATAGACTCTGGGAAAATCAGGAATTTGTCTAAGATCACACAGCTACACCTTGAAATAGCAAGGTTTAAAGGCAAGTCTGTCTGAATAGAAGGCATAAAGCAGAAAACACACAGAATACCGTCAAGAATGAATGCATTTTGTGTGCTGTAAACCTTTATCGGTCTCTTAAGAGCAGGACAAAAGTCAACATTGGTTGACATTGTTATGGAAATTTTCACGAGAGAGGAAAAACTTAAGCTTATCTTGAAGTATGGTTAGAATTTAGTCAGATAAGGAAAAATGGATATATATTCAGGAGCAATAAGAATTAAGTATCGGGAAGACTTGCTTCCTGCAGGCAGCCAGTGCCCACCACAAGAATCAGACGAACACACTGCTGTGTACCTGCTGCCACTGGGGAGCCCCGGTGTAGACTTACAGGCTGAGGGGAAAAGTAGCCCTGACACTACGCACTCCCGGCCATCTGGGAGCCTCAGTGTAGCTCCGTGGGTCTGGAGAAGCCTGTCCTATGCCCTGCTACCTCCCTGGGAACCTGGGTTCAGAGCGACCCAAGTGCCTGTCCCATTCCCCTACAACATGTAGTGGCAGCCAATGTGGCAAGTGCCTGGGACCCCACAGCTGGGCTTCTTGGGAGGAACCCAGGAGAAGGTCAAGACAAAGGAGCCAAAGGCAACTTAGACCTCCAGCCCACACGGAACAAGTCCGGGAGACACAGTCATGGAAGAAAATGGAAGTCACGTACCTGAAATGTCTGAGAGGATAGCAGCTGAAGCAAGGAAACAACTTCATAGGACTGTAAAAATAATCAGACCAGAAATAATATCTCAGGTAAAAGCAGACATCACAAGCATAACAAGCATATCTAAAGAAGACATAGATTTAAAAAAAGAAGTGTATAGGAAAATTATGGAAACCTTGAACAACACAGAGAGAAATTACAAGGAAATTCAAAGAGATATCCAAGAAATTAAATGTTGATTAAAAGCTGGCAATACTGCTTGAAAGGGACTGAAGGTAGACTTTCAGATCTTAAAGACGGGATTGCAGCTAGTGATCATGAAAGGAAAGATCTCTTAAAAATAACAAAGAACCAGGAAATAACAATTCAAAGATGATGCAAAGAAAAATAATTTAAGAATGATAGGTATCAGCAAAGAAGCAGGGGTCAACACAAATGAAATTAAAAGGTTTTTTATAGAAGTAATGGCAGAAAACTTCCCAAACATGGTGAAAGGATCTGGCATACAGACAACTGACACATGTAGAACTCCAATTAGCCATAACCAAAGTATATCTACACCCAGACATTTAATAATCAAGATCTCAGAAATTCAGCACAAGAACAGAATATTAAAAGCTGTTAGAGAAAAGAAACAGATCACCTATAAAGGAAAACCCATCAGAACCATGGCAGACTTGTCAACATAAACTATCAAGTTGGGAAGAGTTTGTAGTGAAGTGTTTCAAATCCTGAAAGAAAACAACCTCTAGCCCAGATTGATGTACCCCCCAAAACTATCTTTCAAAATTGATGGAAAATAAAATACTTCTATGATAAAGAACAACTGAAGGAATTCGTGACTACAAAACCAACCTTACAGTAAGTACTAAAGGGTATTCTAGAGAGAGGTAAAGATGAGCATGGGTCCAGGAACAGCAGCAGAGGAGGATTCCCAAATAAGACAGGCAACTGAATGAAGGGAAAAAGAGAAGAGCGGGGCAGAGATGAACCAATGCATGTCAATTTAACCTTTAATATTGGTAGCTGCAATTCACTAATAAAAAGAAACACAGGGAAAATGGATGAAGAAAAAAGATACATCAATACACTATATACAAGAAACACATTTAACTCGAAAGAAAATTCATAGACTGAAAATCAAAGGAGAGAAAACAGTTGTCTCACATGACAGGAGACCAGAAAAAAGCAAGGGTAACTTGCCCATCAACCACAGCATGGATAAGATATGGTTTTTTGATACAACAGAAAACTATCCAGCTATAAAGTAGGATAATCTCGAGGCTCTTGTAGGTAAATGGATGCAACTGGAGATCATGCTCATGGGTGAAATGGTTTGGACTGATACAGGTGAACACTGAGTTATCTCCCTCCCATAAAAAACTAAAGGAGTTAGTGGGATCCAAAAAGCACAATAGATTTTATGAAAGTGTTAGGGGAGGAAATGCCTAAAAAGAGAAAGTAGTGACCACTGTTGATTTCCTAACATTTTATTTTGAATTATTGTATCATTTTCATAATTTTGTTAGATTTGGTTTTATTCTGTCTTATTTTATTAGATTTTACAGTGCCTGATGATATAGACATCTATTTTGAAGATAATGGTACTTATTATGGTTACTATTGTTGATTTCATATTATCTTGTTTTGAAGTCCTATGATGCTTTCCTTATTTTTGTTTTGATTGGTTTTATTCTGTTGTTTTGTTTGATTTTATTGTGTGTGATGGTATGGGCAGCTATTTTGAGGACTATAAGAGACATTATAGTAGCCATTGTTGATTTCCTATTGTCTTGTTTTGAGGTCCTATAATGCTTGCATTATTCTGTTCTGATTTGCTTTATTCTGTTTTGTTTTATTCTCTTTAAAATAAAAGAAAATCACAAGTATGAGGCATAATGTCTTATCCTACAATAATTCTATAAACACTTAAAACTTTTAAATCATGAGTAGTAACTTAGATATTCACAACTTTGTTTTTCAGCTGAGGAAGAGTGATTAAGTGACCTTTCAATGTGACACACTTGGTGAGGGATGACCTGGATGCAACTAGGAACTTGCATACTACATACAAGGAAAACTAAAGCTCCTGGAAATTTACACTGGGAAGGAATGAGAGCTGTGCCTCAGCAGGCTAGTAAACCAAGGCAGCATCCAGCAATGCTGGAGGAGAGACAGTGGGTAGCAGAATTGATACAGAGACAAGAGCTATCGTGTGTTGTGAAGTGAGCAAAAGTCAAAAGGGAAAACTGAAGCCATTGCTGACCCTAACATCTCTCCCTTGAAGTCATCGCCTCCAAGTCTGGCTCCGCAGTGATTTTTTTACCCTAGAATGTGTTACATCTCTGCTTTGCAAGAATAGGTTTCTCTGTCACTCAAATCTCCATCCCACTGTTACCTGACACAAGGTCAAGTACCAGGGTTCCAGTTTCACCTAGGAAACTGGAACAGGCAGACAGACTCTGATGCACCTAGGATATGGTACAAAATAAAGCACCAAGGAACAAGTACCCTGGGCAGCTCACACTAGGAAAGCATCCCCAGGTGGCCTGGGATGGGAGAGTCATAATAAGTAGAATCTGACCCTTGGAAGGCAGAGGGGAGGCTTCGCTGTGGAGGTGGAGAAAACCATCAATTCTACAGAGGAAGGCACAGTGACAGATGGGATTGGAAGCTAGACCATCCGGAAGAGAGTCATGAATAAACATAATTGATTTGGGGCAAGAGGTTTGAAACTAAGACCGTGACCATTGCCTGGACCCAGCAGCCGGGCAGGCACTGCCTTAGGACAGCTCCCAGTGGTGGGTACTTGCTAAGAACATGGTGGGCCCTGGACTCAACCTTCAGTGCCCTCTCCCTTAAGAAATAAAAAGAAAGAAGGAAGAAAAGGAGGTAGAAGAGAGGAACACAGAGTAGATAAGGAAAGTAGGAGAAGGAAATTATGCCTGGTATTTTCAGGGTGAGCAAACTATAACCCTGCAGTCAAATCTAGTCTCCTCCCTGTTTTTGTAAGTAGGTTTTATTTGAACACAGCCACTCCCACTCATTTAGGTAACATCCAGCTGCCTTCACACTGCAGTGCAGAAGTGTTGCACCAGCGTCATCCAGACAACAAAATCCAAATCATCCGCACCCCAGTCCTAAACAACAAAGGTGCAGGGGTGCAGCACTGGTGACCACCACCACAGCGGCTGATGATAAAACTGATCTTCTACGTGGGGAACACAAACCCTGAATCCTGAGAAGGTGATGCAGACCCTTCCAAACAGTCAAAAGCACAAAACTCCTCTGTATATGCAAACTCAAAGCCAATCAAGGATTCAGCGTTTGCCACTCTTGTGGTTCTTGTATAACAAGAACCATCAGTGAATGTTCACTCAGCCAAGTTCTGTTCAGTCTGCTAAGCCTTAGGAGCTGTGGGCTGGTCACTGGTCTGCCCACTTAGAATATCACATCACCATTCTGACCTGTACTGTTGTAAAATCCAAAACAAGGGAAAGGGTCCCGTCCACAGATTCTTTCTGAACATGAAACAATTTGTGAAATGAACAAAATACCCTACAAATATCGGAGGTCACTTATTCATTAGCACAACAACAAAGATATCGAGTGCCCAGTACGTGAAAGGAGAATCAGACAGGAGTGACATTAAGACACATGATCTGGAGGAAAAGGTGGCAGGAAGTCAGCAATGCCAGGTTTTCACATAGGATACAAAGGAGAGAGAAACTCACTCTGCTTGAGAGGAATCGGAGCTGTCAAGAAGTAAGTGAGACCCAGGAATGCATTCTCACAAGCAAGAAAGTCTGCTTTGGATTGGAGAAAGATAAAGCAGCTCTCCGCACAGAGCTTGCACAAAGGGCCAAATGGTCTCATGTCAGTGAATGTGGGTTTAAGCAGGATGAGGCAGAAGATGCAGTGGTATTTGCTGCAGGTGCTCTGATAAGGAATTTGGCTTCTAGAGAAAGCGAGGAATCAGTGCAGGACTCGGCATCTAGAAAGACTCGGTGCGAGCTGGGTGTAAATGGTAATGATCAGGCCACAGTTGAGTTTGTAATTCTCCCTTCCATGAGTGATGAGAGAACTAGAGGACACCACTGGTCACGGCCGTTTCCCACAGTCTTCAGGCGAGCCAAGGCATCACCCAGTCATCACCCACATAGCACTGCAGAAGAGTAGCTGGAACAGAGACAAGAATGACTGCACAGGAGAGGCCCTAGGAGAGTCCCCTGGCTTGACCACTGGCCGTGGGACACCTGCTCATGGCACCAGCTGTGCCTCCATCTGTAGCATGTTTCACATTCCCCAAGGCTGGATGATCTCCAGGCAGACTGGGCAGCCCTCTGCCTCCTACCAGGGAGCAGATCGCCAGACAATCATGAAGGAGGCAGAGGGAAAAATAACTTCCGGATGTGTGCTAAGCAGTGTGCCGGGGTTTTGTTGTTTTCTCACCCCCGTGAACCAGTGACATTTTCTCTGCCTTAGAGGAAAAGCAATTAGGAAGTAATTAATATCAAAAGAATTGCTGGGGAAAAGATATCCAGGGGACACAGTACTGAAGCTCTTTCTGCTAATGAGACCCCTTGACCGAGAGGGAGTTTCTCAGGTTTAGCTCTGAAAATTCAGGCAGAGGGAATTGGGCACGGTTGTAGTTTGGCACGCATGGAAGTCCAAGAAGGATTCACTGCCACTGGAAGGTGGCATCATGAAGCAGGAAAGTACAGACCTCCTAGGAAGACAAGTACGGGTTTCAGTCTGAAGCCAAGGCAAACTTCTGGGACCCTCGGCCACACGCTGAATCTTGTTGAGCCTCAAAATCACCTGTAAAATGAGCAGAATATTCTAATCACTAATGCTAAGCACAGTACTTAGCATTTTATCAATTTTCTCTCATTAAAATCATCCATGGATTAATATACATAATGTGTTCCCAGTCATTTATTTAGTCAAGTACATTAGGCATAAAAACATTTTAAAGCCCACAGCAGAAAAGTCTTAGCATACAGAAAGAAACGTTCATGGAGATGGGAATATATAAAACAAAATAATTATCATTCAAGGTTTATTAAAAGTTGCTCAAAAAATTTTATTGAGTGATTAAAGTATTTAGTTAATTTAATATTTGATACAAGCAGATTTTAAGATTATAGATCTGCATAAGACAAAGAAGTTTTAATATACAAGAAACTTATAAAGACCCAAAAGACTGGGAAAGTAACATTGTCAAAGGGCTGAAAAACAGTTCAAAAATATCACACCAATGTGCGTCTCTCAGTTATGATTATTACATTACAGTTATGCAAGGTACTCATTTTAGAAGAAAGAGTCTATGAAAGCCCCACTATTTTCCAATTTTATGTAAATTCAAAAATGTTTCATTATAAAATGTTAAGAAAGGATGAATGGAAGGAAAGAAGGAAGGAGAGAAAGAAAGAAAAGAAAGAGAGAAGGATTCTGAGAAGAGGAATTGGAAATTACCCATAAGTACATGAACAAAGCAATGCTCAGAGCTGTGTAAAGATAAATACAGATCAAAGTGCTTTCACTACCAAGTTAGAAAATATTTTATACTAATAGCTCCTACAGTGGCCTGGATGTGATGAAATGAAGTAATTCATATAGTGGCTCAAAAAGTGCATTTATTAACCTCTCTGGAAAGCTGCTTTGCACTACTCTAAAAGCTTTAAAAATATCGGTATATTCTACCCCAGAAATCTACAGGACAGGAACACCAGTTATGAATAAAGATTTCTCAAGAGCCTGCTTATTATACTATTATTTGTGTAACAGCAAAAGAAGAGAGAGAGGAAGAGCAAAAACAATCTTTGGCTCTTTTTTTCTTTTCCTTGTAGTACTGGGGATTGAACCTAGGGCCTTTGCTAACCCAGGCTGGGCTCAAACTTGCAAACCTCCTGCCTCAGCCTATCAGAGTGCTGGGATATAGATGTGCACTCTCATGCCCAGCTCATGGGACTCACTGCTGGTATAACTTTAAACAATAGTAATAAAAACATATTAAATTTGATTTTGACCACAATTAAAGGTCTATATATTAGATAGATGTAGATGGCTACAGGAATAAACATAGATCTAGATTAAAGACCGAACAGAAATTCACCAAAATATTACATAATTATTTCTGAATGGTTAGCCTGGGTAGCTTACATAACAGAAATTTATTTCTCACAGTTTTGTAGGGAAGGAATGTGAGGTGAAATGTTTGACTGCCTTTACCGTGAAGAAATGAGAAACGTTTGAGAAGATACATACGCTTAGCCTGACTTAAACCCTGTACAGTGTATACAAGTGACACCCTGTAAATGGGTACAATTTTTATGTTTTTTTCTATATCCATTTAAAAAATAAATTTAAGTTTTAGAACTTTGCCAGGATTTAGCTAAGCAGAACAAACACCTGCCTGGCCAGCACAAGGTCCTGAGTTTGTTCCCCAGTACCAAAAAAATGAGAATCTCGACAGTGCCTGTTACAAGGGTTTGGGATGCCTGCCATGAGGCTGGGCTCTACCGAGGCTCAGCCCTGGTTTGGGAACAGCCACCTTCTCCAGGTGCTCACACAGTGTTCACCCCTTTTCCTTCCGTCCACCGCACATGCCTGTTGGAAGGTGCCTCCTGCCATCAGTGTGTGTCTCCCCACTCGGTTTGCAGGCCCAGCTGCTGGTCGCCTTTGGAAACACAGAGACACACCCAGAAGTGCCTGTTACTACTGCAGTACGTGTCTCTTAATCCAATCCAGTTAGCAATCATGATTAACCATCGTGGGATGTACAACTACAAAAATGAAATGGCTATTATGGATACATTTGTATGAATCTCACTTTGGGACACGCAGTAATCATTGGGAACTCAGATATTCCAACATATTAAATAAAAAGACACCATGATGAATTTGTCTCTCAAATGAAGTTTGGCTTGATATTAGAAAATGGATTTACTGTGCTAAAGAGGAAAACAAACCAGAAACCCAGTTTAGACAAATAAATCTCCCCCAAACAAACTAATATTTCTAACCAAAGGCAGAAAAGATGCATAGCAAGACAAAATCTTTTAGACAATAACTGCTGTCCTTACCAAAACCCTGTAGAAAACCCTGCCCTGACTCATGCCAGCCACAGCCAGGTAGGAAGCTGAGATTTCCACACGCATCAGGTTGTAAGAAGCCCCTACCCAGCCCCACTGTTGGGAGACAGCACCCACTCCACAATAAAGAGGGGAGCCCCTGGTTCTGGGGTGCTATCAGAGAACTAGAGCTATCAGAGAATGGGACTTTCCCTGCTTCCCAGCAGCACTGTGGTCATCCCTTGCATTGTCAGTGGGGACCAGGAAGAGAGTGGGGACAAGTCCCTTCCTATGGGCAAGGAGATGTCAGTGCTGGCCCAGTGGGCACCAGAAGGTTCCCATTCCCACCAGCAGTAACAAAGAAACCCTCCCTCTCATTGGGTGTCAAGCAAGGCCACGTACATGCTGAGTCTCTGTCCATCTGAGTGACAGTGGAGTGGCCCCCTCCACCCACAGGTGCAGTCTGGGTGGCAGCTAAAGCAGAAGCCTTCAATAAGGTTGGGATTTCATAATACTGAAAACATCTGTGTTTCATTCAAGCATCGCTCACCATGCAGAGAACAAAGCGCATCTCACCTTGAGTAAATACAAAAGATAATCAATAGATGCCAACACCAAGAGGATGAGGATACTAGAATGATCTCAAGAAGGTTGTAAAACAGCCATCAAGCACTTCAGTGCCAGAAACAATACATGCTAGGAAAGAAAGTGGAAGAGTCCAAGGAATAAAATATATATATATTTATAAACTATGCAGAAAAACAAAATGGAAATTTTTGAACTGAAAGATAAAATAACAACAAAAACAAAAGCATAAAACAAGTAAAGTATTGAATTCTTTTCTTAAATTTTATTTTAAAGAGAATAAAACAAAAGAGGACAGAACAAAGCAGATCTGAACAGAACAATGTAAGCAACACAGCACTTCACAACAAGACAGTTGGATATCAACAGTAGCTACCATAATGGCTCTTTCTTTGAACTAGTTGAGCCTAGCTTCACACACAGTAACATCAAACATGACAAAATAGTATAAAACCATTCAAGAGAATGAAAGTATTACAGGGCATTCAAACAAAATAACAGAAAACGAGCAATGGCTAATATAATATCTCATTTTCCTTAAAAAAATTGTTCATACTATCACACATTAAAATCCAATAAGACACAACATGATATAACCAATGGAAATAGAAGAACAAAAGCATGGTGGGATTTCAAAGCAAGGTGATAGTAAATCATCAATGGCTGCCATATTGTCTTGTTTTCTTCAAAGAGGCTGTTCATACCATCACACATAATAAGGTCAAAGAAAATAGAATAAAACAATTCCAACCAATGAATGAAAACATTATAAGACTTCAAAGCAATGTAATGGGGAATCATGATTACCATAGAATGTTATGTACTCATCTTACACTAGGGAGACTACACAGTATTTATACATATGAGTTTGATTTATTTCACTTCTAAGTATGGTCTCAAGTTGCATCCATTTATTTATAAATATCTCAATGTGTTAATTCTTTATAGATGAGTAGTACTCCATTGTAAAAAAGTACCACTTTTTTTATCCATTCCTCAGTTGATGGGTGCTTAGGTTGTTTCTAAGATCTGGCTATTACAAATTGTGCTGCTATAAACATGAGTGAACATATATCACTGTGGTATGATGTTTCAGTTCTTCTGGGAATATGTCTAGACGTGGAATAGCTGGGTCAAATGGGACCTCCAACCCCAGCTTTTTGAGGAATCTCCAGACTGACCTCCACAGTGGCTTAATCAGTCTACACTCCCACCAACAGTGCAGGAGAGTTCCTTTTTCCCCACAGCCTCTCCAGCAATTGTTGTTGGTAGTTTTGTTGATCCTGGCCATTCTTTGTGGAGTGAGATGGAATCTCAGTGTGGTTTTAATTTGCATTTCTCTGATGACCAATAATGATGAACATTTTTTCATGTATTATTTGCCATTTGTATTTCTTCATCTGAGAACTGGGTGTTCATCTCAGATGCCCATTTTTGGATTGGGTCTTTGAGTTTTGGGGTTTTGTTTTTTTTAATTCTTTATATGTTCTAGACAGAAGTCCTTTGTCTGAGGAACAGTTCACTAAGATTTTTTCCCAGTTTTTGGGTTTTCTTTTCACTATGCTGGAGTTTTCTGGAAATACTAGCCAGAGAAATTAGACAAGAGAGAGAAACAAGAGGAGTAAAGATAGGAAAAGAGGAAGTTAAATTATCATTATTTGCAGATGACATGATACTTTACATAGAAGACCCCCAAAACTCCATTGAAAGACTCTCAGATATAATAAATAAATTCAACAATGTAGCTGGATACAAAGTCAATAATCAAAAATCAATAGCATTCCTGTACACTAACAACAAAATCACTGAGAGAAAAAAAGAGAAGCCACACCCTTTAAATAACATCCAGCAAAATGAAATACTCAGGAATTAATCTAACAAAAGAAGCAAAAGATCTACTTAGGGAAAATTATAATACCCTGAAAAAAGAAATCGAAGAAGACCTCAGAAAGTGGAAAGACATCCCTTGTTCAGGGATAGGAAGAACAAATATTGTGAAAATGGCCATTCTCCCAAAATTGTTATACAGATTCAATGCAATCCCAATGAAAATACCACTAACATGCCTCCTAGATCTAGAGAAATCACTCCTAAAATTCATCTGGAACCAGACGAGACCTAGAATAGCAAAGGCAATTCTAAGCAGCAAAGCCAAGGCAGGAGGCATCACAATCCCTGACCTGAAGTTATACTACAAAGCTACTGTAATAAAATCAACATGGTACTGGAATAAAAACAGATCTGAAGATCAATGTAATGGACTAGAAGATACAACTACAAACACTCAGCCACCTTATCTTTGATAAAGGGGCCAAACATGTTCACTGGAAGAATCATAGTCTCTTTAATAAATGGTTCTGGACAATTTGTGATAGCTAAATCATGGAAACAACCAAAATGCCCATCAACCACAATGTGGTATTTTTATACAATGGAGTACTACTAAAAAATGTGGTATTTTTATACAATGGAATACTACTCAGCTATAAAAAAGGATGATCTTGAGGCCTTTATTGGTAAATGGAGGCAACTTAGAATATCCTGATTAGTGAAATAAACAAGACTCACATTGGTAAATATCACATTGTCTCTCTAGTGTAAAAAATAATAAAAATGGACAGAATAATGCTATCCAAAAAGTATAATAAATGTAAAAGTATAATAAATATAATAGATATTGTTAAAGTGAAAAGGAAGGAAAGTGCTCTAAAGGATTTAACGGTGTGTACAGTATGTAAACAGATGACCATATTACTGGGCTTTTTTTAGATCACTGAACAGAAGAGTTTGTACTGTCAGTGTTTGAGTGTCTGCCACTTTTTATGCTTTGGCTTTGTAACTTTAACAACTATTGTTAAGTTAACAAGATATAATGTATCAACTAGTGATATCATGATGTTAATTTTTTTCAAACTCTATATTCTAGTTTTTCTTCTTGTTTTTTCTATTTTGTCTTGTTAATTTTCTTTTCTTTCTCTCTTAAAATATTAAAAAAATAAATAAATAAATGGTGCTGGAAAAATTGGCTCTCCATATGCCAAAAACTAAAACTAGACCCATGCCTATCACCATGTACTAAACTAAAGTCTAAATGGGTCAAAGATCTACATATTAAATAAGAAACACTAAAGCTGTTGGAAGACAAAGTAGGTAAAAGTCTCGAAGACATAGGGGTAGGTAGAGAATTCATGAACACGAACTAAACTGCACAGGAAATACTTCCCAGAATCAATTGGGATCATGTGTTATTAAAGAGTTTCTGAGTGTCCAAAGAAATCTCCAGCATAGTGAATTCTTTAATAGCACAATAGAGAGAAAAGGCAAAAAACTGTGAAACTTAAGGTAGCAAGTTTCTAAGGCCAATAGAGAAAACAAACTGGGGGCGGGGACAGGAGGAAGAAAAGCTCTAAGGTGCATGCCCTAGGGTAGAAAAGAACCAGGAGAGAACTAGCTGAACAGGAATTGAAGGAATGGCTAAATACTTCCCAAATTTGACCAAAGGCACAAGCTCACAAGTCCAGATACTGACTAAACTAGGGGCAGGGTAAATGCAAAGAAGCACAGCCCCAGGGGAAGCAGGGACAGCTTTCTGAAAACAAAAGCCAAAGCAAAAACCCTGAAGGCAGTAAAAAAGAAATGATACACTTCCTGTTCAGAAAAACAATATAAATTACAGCATATTTTTCCACAGAAATCATGTAGGCTAAAAAGAACAGCTGAACATTTGTTCAAGTGTGAAAAGGGGAAAAAACCTTAACCCAAAATTCTGTATACAGAAAAAATATTATTCTGCAATGGAAAGAGTGATATTCTCAGAATGAAAGAAAAGTAACAGCATCTTTTTGTTTTTTGGGTTTGTTTGTTTGTTTCTGAGGGTGTGCTGGTTGGTTGGTTGGTTGGTTGGTTGGTCACAACTACCCTAAAAGATTGACTAAAAGAATTTCTCTAAGCTGAAGAACGTGGTGAAAAAAGGATTTTGGGATCTCTAGAATGAAAAGAAAAACAAAGTAAAATTACAGCTAAAGATGACAAATATTCTTTCTGTTTTGAGTTTTTTTAATTGTTTGAAAATTGAAGCAAAACTTCGAATATTGTCTTATGTGGTTCTAAATATGAATACAAAAAGCATCTAACACAATTTGATTATAACTAGAAATGTAGAGGACATTTGGTTTCTACCCTTCAGCTGACAAGGCAAAATTTCAATGGCAACAGACTTTTGTTATTTATGTACAATTTAGTTCCATAGAAACCACTAAAACTATGAAAAGAAATAAAATTAAAATATTATAATCAAAATGTAATTGTTTTTAAAATGTTCACGTAACTCACCATAAGAAAAAGAATAACAGAAAAATGAAAATTCAAATAAAAAACAGAATCAAAGCAAAAATGAAAGGCTTGAATAAAACCAGTGTTAGAAGTTTTAGCCAGTAGATTATTGAGAGAAAAGGAAATACTACTAAAATAATTTCTTTCCAGAAATACTGAAAAGAAAGAAATTAAATTCTCTATATTATAGATGACATGACTGTCAACATGGAAAATCTCCAATAATCTATAAAAAAGATCTTTAACACTAACAAGTGAGGTCAACAAGGTAATAAGCTACAAGACAAATATAGAAAGATCGGTTGTAGTTCTGTGTACAAAGTATGGACATGTGGATGTGTAAGGACAAATACAATATAATTTATAATCGTTGAGTATATGTAATGCTTAGGTGGAAATTTAACCAAATATGTACAGAACTTGTAGATTAAAATTACAAAATATTGCTTTAAAAAACAATACACAAACATAAAAAATAGTCAATATCACTAGCCATCAGAGAATGCAAATTTAAAGCATTGTCATGCACAAAACAGAATAACTAAAATAAAAAGTATTTCCAACACTAAAATCATCTACCTCAGAAAAATAAAATTTCAGTTCACATAAGAACTCATACAGAAGTGTTCATAGCAGCTTGATTCAAAATATCCCAAACAGAAAGTCTCCATATGTACTACGACAGGTAAGTGATTAACTCTGGCACATGCAGACCTTGGAGTACTGCTTAACAATGGCAAGAAATAAGTTACTGATTCACACATCAACCTGGGCCAACCTCCGGAGAATTATGCTGATAAAAACAGCAAATCTTAAAGGGCTGTACATTGAGTCTATTTATATAACATTGCTGTAAGGATAAAATTATTGCAATAGAGATTGAATTGGTAGTTTCTAGGGGTTAAGGAAAAGGGGTGGGTTAGTGAAATACATGTGACTATCAATGTCCCCTAGGAAGACCCTTGTGGTGACCTCAGGGCTCTGCACGTTCACTATGTCAGCATCAAAATCTCAGCTGTGATACTGCACTACAGTTTTGCAAATATTTCTCTTAGTTAGAACTGGACAGGAGGTGCAGGGGTGTATCTGTGCTATTTCTCAACCTCGTGTTACTCTATAATTATTTCAAAAGAAAATTAATAAAATATTCAGTTACTTATGTAAGTATGTTAATGCCCTTAATCTGACACAAGACAGCCCTTGTAGTTTTATCAGAAAGTAGGCACAGCAGATCTTTGAGAAGTAGTTTCAAATGAGTCTTGTAAATAACTTCAAAATGGAATTTAGTGAATGTAGCTTATCACAGAAAAACATCTTCCTATTTATCCTCCAAAGAACATAATACAATATAATTATCTATGACATATTAAAATTAGATCATTTTATTATGGAAAGGTTAGAATTTAGGTCACAATTTATAAACAAAAAGAAATTTTAAAAAATCAATTTTTCTAGTAAAAAAGGTAGAATTCTAAAGAAATATAATTACAAAAATATTAGAAAATATAATGTAGACAATAATTAACAAAAATACCTAAACCATTTAAGGAAAATATAAAACTTACTAGAAAAATCATTAAAGAAATTTTTAAATGTAAGTTTTAGAGTAACCTAAATAACACTTAGTATCTGATGGATGCTTTCCCAAAAGGACCCATAGATTTAATGATATTTCACCAAAAATATTAACAGTATTTTTCAGAAAATCTGATCAACAAATTCTCTAATTTTATATGAAAGAAAAAAAAGTCCATAAATAGCCAAGACACAGCTCCAGATATGCAAGGTTAGGGAACTTCCTCTGTTGGACATGAAGGATCATTACAGATGCATAGTAATTAAGCAGGTGTGGTTTCTGATGCAAAAATCAACAAAAAGACAGAAAAAAAACAACCAACAAGCACACACTCAAGAATGGAAACACCTGTAGGAGAGATCAAGCTTTGGTACATCCCACTGAGGTGGTGGTTATTTATAGCTGCTGAAACGACAGTGGACTTCTGGTCAAAAGTCAGTGTTGAGTGGAATGAACATTTGCATGTGAAGATCCAAGCTATAAAGCACGTTTGTTTTTTTTTTTAAAAAAAGACAACTTAATAGAGACAAATTTTATGCAAGTATTGCACAGATGGGCACACATAAACTGTTCAAAAACATGAGATGCTCAACTTCTTTGGTAATCAGAAAAACAAGCCCACCATAATTCCCGTTTTATTTATAACAGATTGGTAACAATTTAAAGGTGTATGAGACCAAGTGTGGATGAAACTGTGGAGCAGTGTGACCTCTAACCCTGCTGGTCCTGCAGAGTGTCCCAGTATACACAGGACCGCAGCAGGTGAACATCTAGGAACCGTGGTCCCACCAGGACATGTGCATCCTGAAGACAAGCTCATGCTACAGCACCCAGGTAGACAAAGTCGCTCATGAGCAGCGACCATCAAGACTTTTAAGAGTGCTCCTAATGGCATTGCTCGTCACTCTACAAACCGCAAGACCGCTGAAATGACCATCGCCAGTGAGACAGAGTGTTGTGCCATGCTCCGAATTTCCAGGCCACCACTACAAGGAAGGAATGCAGCCATTGCACTAATACAAAGGGTTTCAAAGGTACAGCACTAAGAGAAAATAAAGTTCAGGAGGTGATCCAAGCTACAGTGAAAGTTTAATTTTTTAAAACATTATAGTAAAAGATTTATTTCCAAGACTAATGGGATAAGTGTGTTCAAAGTGAAGGGAAATATTTTGAGGGGGTTAATGGCCATGTGTCTTTTACTGTAGTTTTTTTTTTTAAACTTCCACGATTTACATGTTTTGATTATACATCATTGATCAAATGTTTATAGCAATTTATGTAAAATAAAAATGCCGTAATGTATCTTCATACATGCTGTTCTCTGGCTCTTGTGGCATTCAACTCCTAGCTCTTGCCCAAAATCAAAATAATCAGGAAAAGTAAATGTTTTAAATAGATTCAGGACATCAAGGCAGCCACAGCAATGTAACCACAATAATGTAACAACAATGAAATCTGATGACCAGAACTACTTCAGAAAGTGGCAAGAATAAATGGAATAAGTGTGGTTAGTAGGGGTCTGAGAACCATTAATAGCAATGTGTCTTTTACTGTAATAATTATTTTTAAAATTTCAACATTAACTGTGTTTTCTAATCACAAAGTCAAAGCCATAGGCATGTAGTATGATTTTGTTCTTGTAGTGGTCAAAGCAGCAGAAAACTGAACACCATTCAGGGAATTCTATGTAGGTGGTAAAGTTATAAAAAAATGAAAAGCCACGATTAAGACGAGAGACAGCTGAGCAGTAATGGAGCGTCAGCAGCATCTCTCTGGAAAGGGGTAACTTACATCCACTTTGAGAGAGTAGGTACACAAACATTCCTTATTATTTGGTACACAAATGTTCCTTATTATTTGGTACACAAACGTTCATTATTATTTGCTACATAAATGTTCCTTACTATTTCAATCTTTGTGAATTATAATTTAATATACAGTGAAAGGAATAATGAAAGTTTTCACACTGGCCTAAAGTTTGTTCCAATCAGAAGAGGGCAAAGGCTGGAAGAATATCCAGGAGGGGTAGCTAGTGGGGAGACGATATAGAGGGGTAAGGTGAAGTTGATTATCTTAGAATAAATTTCTTAATGGAGTTCCATATTAGGTCTAATCACCTTTGCCTTTGATTCTGGGAATTTCAATTTATATTTTGCTAATGACCCTCACAGCACCTTCTTCTAAGAGAAAATGCTATTTTAGAGGAACAAGCCTGCTACCAAAATCCACTCTGCACGGAGCTGGCCCAACGCTTTGCTGCGCTAAAGAACCTTCAAATGGAACCACGCTTGAGAGGTGAATCCGGAGAAGAAACGTACTTCCTGGTGAACTGTGGGAGGGCGATTGCCCTGTGTGATTTACCCCTAGGAGCCGGGGAGTTTATCTGTCCCTTCCCTGGCCCTGCCTCTCCCTGATGTCTATCATCACAGCACCAAAGCCATTAGATGGAGATATTAGATTGGGAAAACGCTGTTATATAAATGAAGCTTCAGAGAGCCTAATGAAATGTCCTCTCCCTACACAACAAGCCCTCTGGGGGAAGAATCAGCAATTTATAAGATGATTTATGTGCACCCTGAAATCACATCTAGGCCAGATTTTTCATTGCTGGGTAAATTCACTTAACACTATATTTATTAAGTTTAGGATAATAATTTCCAACAGTTTTACACGATGGCCATAGCACAGTGCAGAAAAAACCAAAAGAAATGGATTCAACAATAAGCAACCCAGTCATTCAGCAAGCTTCACCCTCGGGCAAGGCGCCCAACTCAGCTCCCACCATGGATAACACGTATCATGCCTGCCCTGCACATTTGTGTGAGCATCAGACAATTCATTATACTTAAATACATACTTTATAGTAAAGCTCACAATTAGATGGAAAGTCATGCATACTTAACTGCGAGTCTTCAAACAAAATTTCAGGGTGGGCTTCTTTCACCTCTAGAAAAGCCAACCAATATCCAAGGAGTGAAAGGTAAAATTTTTGTGACTCAACCCCTTCAAAACAAGATCAAATTCATACTTAGGCTGACCAACATATCTAATTCCGATGAGGCTGTGTCCTTATTTAATGGAGACACAGGGGGGTCACAGTGAAATAGATGGTCATCTATATACAGTGTATCATGCAATAAAATCCAAAATACTGGGAGAAAAAAATCTGTGCACAGACACTGACAGCAGTGTGAATTACAGTGCAAAAATGAGGAGGTGAAAAGAGGTAATGCTGGGTAATTCATGAATTGTGAACACCAACCTTGTGTCAGCCATCACCTGGACACTCTCACAGACTTGTATATGATCTTCACACATGCCCTATTGAATATTTATGCCCACCATCATTTTGCCAAAGAGTAAACCAAAGCCCTGAGATAGATAGTAGCTCTCAAGCATAACTTGTATAAGGATGAATACCCAGACCAGATCCATTCAGCTCACTCTGCTATGAATCCTTTCCGTTACTCCCCAAAGCACGGGCTGTGGGAAGGGCTTGCAGGTGGAACCATATGACTCCGGGCAGATGTGCTGATGATTATCTTCTGGGTGCCTGTCCACCTCCCACGCCCCTTCCTCTCCACCGGCTCTCAGCCCAGGAGGACCTGAGTTGGCATAGCTGTAGCCTTTTGACTCTCCTTACTCCCCAGACAGTGAGAGATTGAAAGGAAGAGGAACGTGAAATCACAGTGTTCCTTCCAGAGCTGGCTATGTTTTTCAATCTCACATCTGCAGTCTCATTTACACATGCTTTCTCTTAACACTTCCCTCCCTCAGCCCAACCGGTGACACAGCCCTACTGTGACCTAGAGCTTCCCCCATCTGCTACACATTTGAATAGCTGTGTTCCTTTTATGACCATCTCTTCAATTACAGTTAATGTGTGCCACTGATACTTATGCAAATTCTGAATGACTCAAATTACAGGTAGGTGGGCAGAGGTTGGGATGGAGACAGAGCTGGGTAAAGATAGAGCTAGCTATGACCAATGGTGACCATTTCACTTTTGATCAAGTCAATACTGCACTGGTTTATTGCTCTTCTATGTTCCGGCTCCAGTGGTGAGTCACCCATATTCCCTGCACTTAAGAATCTCACAATCTGATGGTAAACACACAGCAATAAACCAACAATGGCAGGATTGTGATAGATACCACACAGTGGTATGAATAGAGACAGAAGTAGTCATTGGAAGGAGTCTGCTTTGAAGCAAATCTACAAAGATAAGATGGTATTTGAGGTCAAATAAGTTGCAGGCAGGGAGAGCGAAAGGTCATCTAACTGCTTCACAGCAACATGAAGCAAGCCTGACCTGGTATCTCATAACCATATAGATGCAAACCCGCTTCTTCCAGTCAGTTCCAAGTGAACCACTTTGGTCACTCAATCTCATGGGTCAACTGTGACACACCCTGTTCTTTCCCCTGGGCCCAAAGCTGAGAGAGGTTGATATCACACCTCATGAGACCCATTCTCCTTGCAGTCTCCCTCAGGGCTGGTAACAGAATCTCAGCAAATAGGTTTTACTGAACTTTGAGACTTAAAGACAGGTTTGTTAGATCACAGTATCCTGGAACCCAAACTCTAGAATTCTGTGTCAGTAATGCATTAATCCACTCAAGAGAGAGAGGACCTGCTGATGCCCAGGTAGACAAGACCCACACCCCATCTAGAGAACAGGGGTTACAAGGCCAGCTCATCTCCCAGCACGCTGTAGCCCCTCCCCACCTGCCTTCCGTTCCCACATGACTGCTTGCAGCTCAGTACACTTAAAAGCAAAACGGTTAGTCAAAGGCAAGACTGTAGAAAGTTCCTCAGTGACCAGAGCACTTCAGCCTTCCTGGGTGACAAACATGACCATTGAACATCCTTTAGCTAGTGTAAGCAAATTTCCAAAGCTTAATTAAAACCCTCAGTCTTCTGACCTAGTTCCCAGAGAGACCAGAGCCTTCTTTCTCATTTATTTCACAATGATATAGATGCTGTGATTTAGGTGGATTTAATCCCCTAATTTTTACCCAGGAAATGTAATATTAAACTAATGAATGTGGCAGATGTTTTGGACCAAAAGCAGAATTGTGGTGCAAGAGCTTGTCTGCAGATTTGGCTTCCTGATTCACCAGCTGACCTTGGGCAAACCACTTAATGAATTCATTCCTCAGTTTCTTCAGCCATAAAATGGGGATAATCATAGTTCCCACCAGAAATTCTCTTTGTCGGGACCTTTGATGTCAGTTCCCACAGACAAAGGGCTGTTATAATTACTTCAAGTGCAATCATGATGAAGGAAGAATGCCAGACTGATTTTTATAAGGCTCCTCAGTTTCCGGCTGTTGCTGGAGAGTTACACTGAACCATGGACTCGCCTTGCTCATGAAATAAAGAGCCTGACATCAGTGGGAACCAATGAGTGTTACCTTCAAACTTTATATGTTCTGAGGATTTTAGAGTTCACTAGAGACACACACAGGCCTCAGAATCTCACTGGTGTGAACTCACATCTCTTTCTGGAGGCTCACTTTATCTATGACCTGGGAAAGCGGCTTAATCTTTGTAGGCTTATGTACTTCAATCAGTCACCGCAGATTTGAGATTTGAAAAGATCAATGAACCAGCTTATGCAAGTGCCGTAACATGCCTAACACACTGTAGGTCCAAAATATCAATTCCTTTTCTGTTTTAGAATATGGACTTTATTGTAAGAGCAATTTTAGGGTCTCAGCAAATTTGAGCAGAAAGTACAGTGAAATGCCATGTGGTCCTTTCTGTCATACACTCGCAATCTCTCCCTGCTAGTATTGTCCCTTCCATATAGTGTATTTGTAATAAATTAAACCTATGCTGACATTCACTGTTACCCCATCTGTGCTTCACACTTGGGCCCTCTCTTGATGTTCTCTATTCTGTAGATTTATGCAAATTTGTATGATGCATATCAACCAGTACAATAACTAACACACAGGATGGTTTCGCTTCCTTAACAATCCTGTAGTCTGTCTATTCACCTCTTTTGCCCTCAGCCCCTGATGACCACTAACCTTTGTACCATCTCCATGATGTGCCTTCTCCAAAGTGTTACACAAATGAGATAACACGCTTTGTACTCCTTACAGATTCGCTGTGAAATAGTACTTCACGGCTCTCTGTATCACCATTTATCCAAGATAATTTGATTACTTTTAAATTTTGGAAATTATGAAGAAAGCTGCTATAAACATCCATGGGAAAGCTTTTTTTGTGGACATAAATTTCCAACTGATATGATCAAATACCAAGGAACATGATTTCTGGAGCAAATTGTGAGCATCTATTTAGTTTTGTATGAAATTGCCAAATTATCTTCCAAAACGGCACGTCTATCTCAGTTCCAGTTGCTCCACATCCATACCAGCATATGGTGTTGTCAAAGGTTCTGGGTATTTGCCATTGTAATAGGTGTGTACTTCCTCTATGCAGGAATCCAAAATATTGAGAAATCAGATGGAGAATGTCAAAAGTGACTAGACATGAAATCAAAGACATACAGTGCAGCAATGACTCAAAAATGAAGATTCTTTCAATCTTTATACCTAATGGAGCATTTCTCCCCATGATTTACTGTGTTAGAAGCTCTCATTTATCACACCTTCTGCCAGGTATCTTTTATGACATTATAACCCAGTTCTAGCCACAGCATTCCTGCCAGGACAGTGGTCAGTCTGGCTGGGTCCAGACACAGAAGAGAGAACAGGGGTTTAGAGTAACACCTCATTCACTTGCATTCATTCTTTCACAAATTATTTACCAGGGTTCCAAAAAGGTTTTGACCAAAAGAACAAATATTTATGCAATACAAGATCAAAGATCCTCAGAACAAGAGTTAGATTGGCAAAGAGGGTATCAGAGGGGGTGAAAATGATCAAATTATGTTACTCACAATTACTAATATTCCAGAATAAAACCCATTGATCTGTATAACCAATACACACCAATGAAAAAGATTCAGGAACAAAAGACTTACATTGGGAATGGGACGAGAGAGGAGCATTTCCACTGGAACAAACCCACACGACCCAAGACTGAAAAGCGCTTGTTTTTGAGACGGGAAGATGAAGAGGGAGGCTGGTAAAGGTTTCAGCTTAGTTAGAACTGAGTCAGAAGCAGCACACACTACCAGATAGCGTGAGGGCTCGCACTACTGATTAAAGATAATAGAGGACAGCATTCCCAGGCTGGGCCACCCGCTCACATCCTGCTCACATTCCCAGGAACGCATTTGTCATGGCGCCCTGCTTCACTGACCTGCGAGAAATGCATTTTAAAGTTTGCTTAAATAAGATGGGAAGTGGAGTTCTGTCCACTTGGGCCATAATCAATTTGGATGGCAAAATAGCCAGTTGAATGAGTTACATTTATTTTAGTTTCTTTCTGTTTATTGTTTTTTCTGCTTTGCTTCACTTTGTGTTTTTCCAAGGTATGACTATTGGGCAGAATAAATCCTTAGGTCCTTGTTATTGTATGTTGTAAGATTGCCTCCTAAAATGCTAATAATTGCATCTCATTTTATTACCCAGTTATTTTGAGTGTCTTTTCACTATCACTTAGTTAGTATGTTACTCAAGATTATAAAGACATAAAACAAGGGTCTCATGTTCTTTATCTATTTGCCCTATTGAGTGCTCATGGTAAGAATAAACTATAAATTACAATAGAAAAGATACCTGATTTCAATTAAGAGAAAAGAGAGATTGCCAAAATCCATTTTTCCTCAGACCATGAGAGTAATTTGCCAAGTTTTATTAACAGGCATCTTCACATCCACAGCAAGCTTAATTGGTAATTAATTAAAAGATGATTGGATAAACAATGGATTGTACTACAAAATGAAGAGAGTGAAATTTACTGTCATGGTGCCTAATTAACATTTTTTAGCCTATCGCCCTACCAATGTCTCAGATACTTAATTTCTGAAGAACCCCACGAGCCATTTCTTGAAAATTAGAGTTTAATCAGATCATCACTAAAGGACTTCTGGGTCAGACTATGTTGACAGCCAGCCACAGACAATCACAATTTAATTAAAGTAGAATAGAAAAAAAATCACACCAAATGAGGTAGTCTAGAATTCTGACAAAAACCTTGGTCATAAAATCAATATCTATGTCCCAAACAATTACTATTGGGAACATGACTGAAAGATACTTTAACATTTGTAAATCTCAGTTTCCTCAACTGTAAAATGGATGTGACTAGTTTATGCAAGTCATAGAGACACAAAAATAACAATGGTTTAAACAAGATAAGAAGTTTATTTCTCTAAGTTGGAAAAGATGCAGAGTAAGAGAGTAAAGGGTTTATGATTCCTCTACTCCACAGAGATTTTAATATCTAGGTTCACTCTCTCTCATTTTTCTTCCATTCATTCCATTTCTCTTTCAAGTTCACCTCATAGTGTAAGAGAAATGCCCCATACCAGCTTCACACCTACATTGAAATTAATAGAAATAAAGACAAAAAAAGGAACAAAGTTTCTACACAAGCTCTTTTTTTAAAATTTTATTTAAAGAGAAAAAAAAGCAAAACAGAAAAGGGTAGAAACAATACAGAATTTCAGAAAAAAAATAAACAGTAAGAAATCACTAGTTGATAAATTACATATTGTCTTCATAGACATAGTTGTTCAAGTTACAAAATTAGAGCATACAAAGTGGACATTCAAACAGCGAGGCTGCCAACAGTTCTGTTCAATGATCCAATAAAAGCTTAGCAACATGGTTATCAATCCTACACACTTAAGGATAAATGCAGTTATATCCTTTAGAGCACTTTCTTTTCCTCCTTTTGCTTTTTAAGTCCATTATCTGTTTAGTTATATCCTGTTTCAGGTTGCTCAGTACCTTACTGACCTGTATTGTTGTTGTTATTTACTTTTTAATCACCTTATATTATTCAGTTGCTTTGTTTTTGAGTTTCTCATCCATACCCCATGGATCATGGAGTTGGGAGGTTTTTGAAGGTATTTTGTTACTTTGTTATCTACTCTTTGTTTTTTTTTTTTGTTGTTGTTGTTGTTGTTTTGTTTTGTTTGGGTTTTTTTGGAGGTAGCAAAATACAGAACAAACCCATGGAGGCAGTGCAGTGAAATTGGCACAGAACCTCACAGCAGGTCACCAGGACAACAGCAATAGGCACAATAGTACATCCCGTTCTGTTCACATTAGCTGTTCTTTCAATCAGGTAGAGCAAAATGGAAGGAAATATTGAACTTATAAAAACAGAATATTGAATAGAGCAGTACCATTAATCAAAACTGAGCAAAATAGTGATAAAAATATTTGCCTTCAAAGAGATGGTAGAAGGAAATCCCCCTTACTTGCCACACTGCATAGGCTCATCCTCCCAAGAGATACTCAGACCTCCGGCTCCAACTTGCTAAGGGGGGTAAGGGAGGGATCGATGTCTGATCCTTAGCCCGTGCACCGGCAGGCCCCCAGCTGCTTAGCAGAGCAGTGAGCTGGCTGTCTGTTCTCCCTGCGCCCCAAGTTCCAACATGATGCAGAGCTCAGGAAACACCAATAGCTCTTGCCCTGGAGTAGCGGCGGCTTGTGAGGCCCCTACACAAGTACTTTATTAAAGAAAATATCTGCAGGCTTCTACTCCACACTTCTCCACCTTACACCCTACTGAGCCACATTCACCTACGTAGCATATAGCTACAAGCAGGCCGAAGGGTTTATTAGTATTCCAGACTATCGAGGGTCTAGCATGAAAATTTCTACCACTATGTAAGCAGCAGGGAGTGGAGACTGGGGGACAACTAGTTATTTCTAATCTAAAAGGGAGCTCAAAGATAGGCTTATCAAAGATATTAATAACTGCTGTCCAAAAAAGAAAAAGAGAAAATCAAATTTTTCTGAGACTTGAGCCCTCCTGAGAGGAATGGGTGCATCTTTCCTAGTATGGGCATCTACAAAAGGATCCAAATGTCCCCAGGAATTTGGCAAAATAGGGAATGGTTTACATCTGAACCAACCTTCTATTCAAGATTGAAGGGCATGGTAATTACCCTCTGCACCCCCTTTCTCAGTATCTTAACTGCCTTATTCCTCCCTTAAGTTCTTTGTTTGCCCCTCTTCCGGTAGCTAAGACGCAGTGCAAACACCATCCTGAATGAACCCTTCCTGACACCTTGCGATGGGTTAGGTGCCCTTCTGCTGAATTCGCATTAGAATTGGTACACACAGCCCTCAGAAGTTTGTAACTGTACTGAATCTGTGCATATGTCTCCATCGCTGAATTGTGAACACCTCAAGGGGAAAGATTAAGCCTTATTTATCATTATATTTCCCAGATTTATCAAAATCTGAGGCCTCAATCCCACATTCTACCTAGAAAATTACAGTACTTTCCTTACTAAAACTATAGGATATTGTTGAGAAAATTAGGGTTGAGCACTCTGTGTTTTCCCTGGGAATAAAATAGGTAACAGCTCTATTCCCTGACTCATTTAAGAATCAGGCACATATTCATTGGGTCCTTGGTGCTTTGATCAACTCAGACTAGATATATTCAGGGCTAACACTCACTGAGGATCCAGTGTTTAAGAATGGATAGTGATGAATTTGGAAAAGATAAAATAAGTCACAAGTAAACTCTGTATGTACCTGCACTTGATTCAAGTGAGCAGGATGTTAGAAACAAAATTTTTAAATCTGTGATTTTTTTATCTCCTTGCAGTGTAAAGCAGGAATTATATATCATCAGGAAGACAATAAACATTAGAAGCTGAAAGATTGAAAGCTCTCTCCTCTACCGATAAATACCACTTTAAGCACTTGTTTATTTTGTCTTTGCCAGAATGCCGTGGTGGTGGTGGTGATGGATGAGGAAGGTATTAGCTCCTACCCAGACATCCTAATTTTAATTTTATTGATAGTTTAGATCAGATAATTCGTTGTCGTGGAGCATCCTGTATACAGTCCAATATTTAGCAATATCTTTGACATCTGTGACAACCAAAATTGTCTATAGATATTTCCAAATGTCCCATGAAGGGTAAAATGGTCATACACACACACATACACACACACACACGCATACACGGACGCATGCATTCATAGAGAGAGAGAGAGAAGATTGAGGAAAACAGTTGTCAAATAAGGACACACATTTAAATAAAAGAGTACTGTGAGAGAGATAACACTACAAGTCATGGAAAACTATCTACTTCCAAATTTAATCTATATTTTCTTTGTCACTTTCATTTTACCCTAAGAAAATAAAGGAAACTAGAAGCTAGTCTGAAACAACCATGGATTATGGGTTGTTTCTTTTAATAGATCTGAAAGAGTACATGAAAGCAAAAATTCTTAAAAACCTCAGGTTTTAACATGAAATTCTGTCAATTAAGGAAACTTCATGCTTTAGTTAAAACAAGTAATCTAGAAAGGCAGAGATAATTCCAGTTCTGGACATTTTATTAATCATAGCACACTAGAAATACTGGATTCAATTTTGGAAATTTCATTTCAAGAGTAACAAAGGGAAAAGGGAAGTAGCCAGAAGGGGAAGAAGCCAGAAAATGTGTCTACCACTCCACAGTTGTTTAGGAAACATTACTGGGTCTGGGGATTTAGCTCAGTGGCATAAGCACCTGCCTGGCAAGTGTGAGGTCATGAGTTCAATCCCCAGTATTGCAAAAAGAAAAAAAAAGAGAAAGAAAGAAAGAAAGAAAGAAAGAAAGAAAGAAAGAAAGAAAGAAAAAGAAACATTACTAAATACCACCTGTACACCAGTGTGAGGATGAACGAGACGGCAAGATACAGAGCACTAAGGTGAATGGCAGGGCTGTGCCACCTGCTTACCCAAGGGGTAAGCAAGCACCCACTAGAGACAGAGAGGCAACTTCTGAGTTGGGAGTGATGTGTGATACCTCTTAGATCATGGTTTAAAAGAGAAGTCTGGTGGTAGCATAAAAGATGGAAATCAGGGAGTGAAATCAAAAGTGAAAATGAAATTTTGCAGAAAACAAGAGGCCTGGTGGTAGCCATTGTTCATTTCCTACTGTCTTGTTTGTTAGTCCTGTATCGCTTTCATTGTTCTGTTCTGATTGGCTTTATTCTGTTCCATTTTGTTCAGTTTTATTTTCTGTAAAATAAAAGAAAAAGAAAAAAGTGAAAATGCAGGGGAAAAAAGAAAAACAAGGAAATAAGCCAAGGGGCTTTTGCAGAAGACCCTGTGACGAGCACAGGACCAAGATCTAAAGGGCAGCACCGGCGATGGAGAGAGAGGGCAGCTGGGAGAAGTAGCCGGAAGGCAGAACCGTGAGAATTGAGGGGTGAGGACAGAGCGATGCCCGGGATGACACCAGCACAGGGGAGGAGAACGGGCTGAGGAGCAAGGAGAGTTTGGCTGACAAGGACATGGCCAGGAGGAGCAGCCAAGGCTGCTGTTCCTATGCATTAAGAACTTTATCAGGAGGAGAAAAAAAAGCACTGAGGTTGTTCCATGACTCCAAAAGTTTAAACTAAAATAAAGCAACAAACCTCCAGGAAAAAAATTTACCTGAATGGCAGGAAGAACTTTCTGAGATTAATTGCAATCTAGAAATCACAGCAAAGGTTCTGCAAGAAGTAGTGAACTCCTCAAGGCAGCGACCAAGGAGAGTTTTGATATCTGCTACAGAGGACATCCATGGATTCTGACCAGCTGCCTGTTAGGTAACATCTTCTAATAATGTCTCAGTTGTTGCTCCAGCCTTACTGTTCTTGGAGAAACCAAATCCCATTCCTTTTCGGTCCCTTGATTCAGACAGGTCTGACTTTCTCCTGAGTGGTCCTGTGGTTCCAGCCTTAGGAATAATCCTAAAGGGAGTGAGTACCCCAGGCCAGATATAATAAGACTCCTTGGCAGCTTTGCAGGGATTATTAGGAAAGGTTTGCCTTCTCCATGCATAGTGTCTCAGATGGTAGATAGAAAGTGGGAGACACAGGAAAAGAGACCTTTGGGAACATTAGTAAAAGAGCTCCTTCCCCTGCCAAAATCCTCAGAATGGGTGCACCCAAGATCGCACCATGACACCAGACCTGTTTCTTTTCTATGTTAGGCAATGTGAGGAGGGTTATTATCATTTTTTGCAAAAATAAAAATTTAAAAAACTTATTGTGGATGCTGTACAAAAAAAATCCTGTCCTAAAATGAAAAATGACTCCTAAACAATAAATCATTGTCAATGAAGCTTCAGTTCAGTGTCCCAAAAACTACTGGAAATAAAAAAAAAAAATCAAAAATAGTACTGTCATACTACAAAGATTTCCAAACTGGGGACAACTAAATTGGGGAGAAATATACAAAAACCACAGAATTTTAATTCCAAATACTTTGGACTTTGCAAGCATCAAAAACATCTTAGAGTAGATCTTTCTCACTTAGGAAGCCTTTTAATGACTTTTAATGCCTTCCCGGAAGACCAATAGCATACTAAGTAGAGTTGAATGTTCTTTGTTACACCACTGGATCATTCTTTTAATAGGGGGATATAATCTCATTACAAGCTCTAGTAGTCACCCAGATTACAATCTTAATTGCCAGTATAAGTAAAAGTGTAATAATATATGCTGCTCCTTTTTTGTACCGGTGTAATTAAAGAAGAGCACAAAATTTTTTTGTTCACAACTCTTCTTGGCCTCAAGCTATGCAGATTTTCCCCCTTTGAAATGTGGTGTTTATTCACTATCCACTCTTGGGAAACAGTATTTTACAGATTTTCTTGCATTTTACTGAGTATGAGTGATTTGTCCTCTCTCTATCCAAAATATGTTTCCCTACTCTCTCCAAATGTGTCCATGGAGTCAGTGCTGAGGGAACAAGCTATGGGAGGAGACCTGTGCCCATGTGCTTGGGGATCACCACTTTTTTCTACCAGCGATTCTGAGAAAATCACTTAACGTCTCGGGAACTCGGTCTTTCTCATCCATGACATGAAAGCGCAAATACTTCCCATGAGAACCAAATTTTTGAAGGGATATAAGTATTCTAAAACTTTAACTATTTCAATACTTTTTAATAAGTACCCTTTGCCATCCTCACACAGAATCCCAGGAGTAGAAGGGACCTGAAGGCCTCTCGAGTGTTAGATGTAAGGCTTTAAGCTAAGCAAGCATCTCCTTGTTTCATTGCTAGAGCAGGTTTTGAGGACGGACTTTATAACATGCAGTGAAGAAAAGTAGGAACGGTAACAGAGCCCTCCCCTAGAGCATGGGGCAGACAGGCAGAGGAGGATCACAGATGGAATTACACAGAAGCTAATGATAAATACGTAAAATAAAATGTTTAAGCATGAGCTCTAAAGCCAAGAGTAGAGGAAACAGGAATTAGCAAGAGATTACAGGAAATGGAATTAACAGATGTGGGCAAGAAAAAGAAGACAAATAATAGGACACAAAGTCCTGACCACGTCCTACAGTTTAGTTGAAATCAATGTTCTGGCAGCCCTAAAACCAGGGGTTAAGAAAAAACATAATCCGCATCTACACTTTCTATTGTGCAAGTGACAAAGAAGGAAAGAACTCATCCTTGAACATTCTGCAATTTTAAAAATTGCAGAAGCAACTTCTAGGGAAAGATTTGTAATGGACGGACAGTGTTAACCCAAAAGTGTGTCCAGATAAAGGAAAAGCAAACTTTGAAAGAAGTTTTATTTTATGAGAATTCTCCTATAGAAGCAAAGGAGTCACTGCGGAAACACAGACCAAATCAGCTGCCTCCAGTCCCCATGAGGCAGTCTGTATTGAAATGACTCCTGTCCTGATTTGTAGGGACCTTCACCCCTTTCCAGAGTACCTCAAAGTTCTGACTCCTTTCTTAAGACCCAGGTTCAACCCGCAAATCTACACCTTCACCTCTCGTGGTCCACCCCGCACAAATTAACCTCATTTTTTAAACATTTGAATGTGTGTGAAACTGCCCAAGCTCTGGCATCCCATTAGGCTTCCAAGAACAGAATCTGCACCAGCGAAAGGTACTCAAGAAGGTGCAGCCTAGCTTCCTGGCTTGTAAGTATCTGTTGAATTCTAATCTCGAATCCCATGTCTCGGCCCGTGGCTGAGCTGAGATATTCAGTCCTTTACGCTCAATACCTAAAGGTGTGTGTTGCTAACACTGACAAAGTGTTCATTCTGCATCATTTCTATTTCAAAGACATGAAAATCGAGACACAGCGAGGTCAAGTAACTTCCCCAAACTTACACAGATAGTGGCAGGACTTGGGCAGCAGAGACAAACCACTCAGTAAATAATTGAAAGTCAGAATGATGCTTACTGGGAGGCAGGTATATCAGTTGGAAGAAATGAAGTACACATTGAGTGCTAGGAACTGTGCAGTGTTGTTTAAATGCAGCAAATTTTCATCAGTCCTCTCCAGCTCAGTGAGGGGGGTGCTTTCAGCCCCAGCAATCACTCTAACTGTTGGCCAAAGAGAACTGGCGCTCACTAGATGAAGTGAGGCTATATACCTCTGAATGAGACAGGAAAGATCCCTGAGACACAATCTGAATGACTACACAAGATTTTAACAGCGTAATTACAGATGACTTGGAATGTCTTTCATTTTAATTGCCTTTCTAATTCTTCCTTCTTTCTGACTGTATTATCCACACCTAATTCCCAGGTAGGAATGTCAATGGTCACAGTGACGGTTAATCTTGATATTCACTTCACTGACTTGAGAGACACATAGGAAATCAGTTATGTAAGCTTCTGGCTGTGTCTGAGTAGATCGCGGAGCCTGACCTTGAGGTCTCTACATGGCTCCTGGCCCTTTTCTCTCAGTCTTTTGCTTTCTATTTCTGGCTGCCGTAAGATAAAAGCTTTCCTCCACCAGGCCCCTCTAGCATGATGTTTCTGCCTTGCAGCCAGCTGATCACAGATTGAAGCCACAAGCCAAAATAATCCTTTTCTCTTTGCATGTGCTAGGTTTTTTAGTCAAGCAAGCGAAAGTTGAGGAGGACCATCAGGATTAGCCATCAAACGGTCAGGAAAACTCAGTAAGTATGAATGAGAGCTTTCAAATGCCAGGCACTGAACTTGGCCTAGAAAGTACAGAGCTGAAAAGACAGGGTCGGCTCCGGCCTCAGCGAGCCTGCAGTGTGATCATGAAGACAGCCATGTTCACGCAGTGCTTAGCGTATTTCAGTCTGCAAAGCTCTGAATAAATGGCAGTGGGTGCGATGGCCCTGCTGGAGCCAGATACAGCAGCAGGAGGAAAAACTGCCTTCCTGAGGAGCAGATCAATTTGATGGTATTCCAGTCTGATCAAGGAACCTGAGCAGGGCTTCTCCGGGAGAAAGCATGAGGCCCCAGCTTCCAAGAGCGGAGCACCACTGAAGCACCATGGGTGGTCATGTCAGTGTGCACAAACCCCTGGACTTTTCAGCTCCATTCACGAGGATTCCACCCACAGCCTTGCCGCTGAGGTGCTAGCAGCAGAGCCGATGTGAGGAGGCAGCTGACCAAGGGCTACGCCACACTGTCCTGAAGGGTCCTGCACCTTCAAGTGTGTGTGGGCACGTGGGGTGGGTAACCCCGTGCAAGAACCAATAATATTATTAACAGGGGCAATATTTTCTGGACACTAATAATGCACCCAGCCCCACTCTAAGGTAAACATATGTATTTTAAAATAGTGTAGTCATTTATTCTTATGCCTGTGTGGAGATATGGTCACTTAATCTTCATAACAATCCTATGAGTAGCTACTATTTTATCCCATCTGGCTGATGAGAAACTGATCAGGTTAGTTAACCTCTCAGAGGCCTTACAGCAAGCAATAGGGTTGAATTACAAACCAGGCAGTCTTGCTCCAGAGCTCATGTGAGCCACTGTCCAGGAAGGGGGAGATGTTTATTAACCAGTGACTGAAACTTAACCAGTGACACATACCACCCCAACTTTGGGAACCAGTGCCTTTGATGTGACTGCTGGGCCCTGTCTCATAGCCAGCACCTTACAAATCACAGGACACAAAGCCCAATTCTAATAAACTCACGAGTCCCTGAAACTGGGACTTCCCAACTGTGGTCTCCGCAAATCAAGGAAAACCCAGAATAATCCACCTCTCCCTGGACACTGCTGGGAACCAGTGAAGGTGGGGCATCTGGGGGAGACCAACAGGGGCTCAAGGCGGCATTCACACCAACAGCACTTCTGAAAGGCAGGTCATGTGACACTGGTACCTGTCAGCCATCTCAGAGACAATATTTGAGACAAAAATATCAGACTAGGATTAATCTTTGATGTTGCCAAATTGTAACCTTAATCTCTTTCCAACAGCTTATTTATAATTGCATCAGAGATCCCACAAACCCATCATTATTTCTCTCGGAGGCCCTGAGGCAGATCGTGTGTATGCTCTCTGACAGAGTGCCCTACTAGTGAGGTAGAGAGGAGGGAAAAGCCTTCCTCCCTGTGGTGCTCTGACAATGCACAGGGTCCTTGCACATTGCACTTTGAAGATACGCTGGTCTCTTCCAAGAAAACTCACCCCTTGATTATCAAGATGCAGGGGATATAGGGGAGTGGGAGAAAACAAGGTTTGCCAGTGAATCACTGCTTGGTTACGCTTTTCATTCACTCAATATACAACCTTTGAGCACTCACCAAAGGTGCCAGGCACTGGGCTGAGGAGTGAGTGGGTCTTTGGTGAGCAAGGGCCAGCTCCCGCCCTCAAGCAGCTGCCAGTCTTTAGAACAGTGGGTCTCTACTAAACCAGAATCTGTGAAGGAGCAAGCTGAGTTTATTGCATTGTTCCCATATCTTCATGATACCTAGAGAGGGTGGAGCAAGACAGGATGAAGATGCCTTTCTGCCCTCAGTGCAGAGCTGGTTGGAATATTTCATTACGGTGGTCAGGGTCCCTTGCAGCTGAGTCATGTGGTCATTTATAGCTTGTCTCAGGCTGAATTGGAACTCCTGAGCTGGAGAACCAGGTGTACAGGTGCAGTCAGCAGCTGGTGACAGAACCCAGGAGTTCTCTTTGATATCCTTGACTGAATGCTCTTTGAGGAAGAGGCTAAGACTAAAATCTACATTCTCTGTGTGTGTCCAGAAAAATGACAATCACCAGGTAATCAATTCACAAATTCATAAATTGTTATTGCCATAACAATAACAGAAAACTTTTATTTACTAGAATCTCTTCTTCCAGGAATCCTTTTCTACCACTCAGTGAACAATCCCTCTCTCCTTTCTCTAAAGCCATGTGATTGGGAGAGAACTGGTTCCAAAAGATGGTACCTGCCCAAGGTCAGGTCAACATGAAACTGCATACTCCACGCCTGTGACCAAAGCCTGATCAATTATCAGGCAATAACCAGCAATAATCAGCCACCGGTTATTGCCTGTTATATCATCTTACCTTAGCAGTCATTGTTAATCTAAGCCCTTATCATCTTACCTTAGCAGTCATTGTTAATCTAAGCCCTTTTACTCTAAAGGTCACAGTCTCACCACTTTCCTGTCATGGGGATACAACACTCCACACCTGTAGTTTAAAAAGGAAGATGTGTTTATCATGTTTACTGTTTCAAGAGGTTCGTTCCATGGTTCATTCCATGGCTCAAGGGCAGAAATGACCTTGTGGAAGGACCTGGGCAGAGTACGGCTGCTCATCTCCCAGCAGACAGAAACCAGAGAGTGAAAAGAAGAGCTAGGGAGGAAGATATATCCTTCTGGGTCACACCGCCAGTGACCCGTCTCTTCTGATCACATTGGGAGTGGCACCCTCAGCTGTAAACACAACAGTGGGAGGATCCACTGATAAGTGTAGCACCCCATGATTCAACCACCTTCCAAAGTATCCCCTCTGAACATAGAAGGTTTTGGGGGGAAAGTCTGCAACTAAAGCATAACAGCCTTTAAGCTAGTGGGAAATAAACTAGATTGCTGGTGGTCTTCTCAGCCACCAGGTAGAAAGAGGCTGGCCTAGGACAAAGTCAACCCCATTCATGATTATCTGGCTTAAATACCCCAGGCTGCAGAACTAGCCTTCAGCTTTTCATGATGTGAACTAGTAATTCCTCATTTCTGGTGCAAGCCTATTTAAGGAAGATCGCATCTCTTGAAGCAAAAGGAATGTTCACTTTCTTTGTTTCCTTTCCTTCAAGAAAGAAAATCCAAGGAAATGAACATGGCTTCCTCCCTTTCCTTTTAAATACCTGAAAAGGACAATACAGATTTGCCAACAGTTGAAAGCCCTGACAGGTTTACCTAATGCAAATTTTCCCAACATGTGCTCCACAGAACATTAAATACTTGCAGATTTGAGTAAGTTTAGGACTAAACAGTCAAAAAGTATCTTTAGTACAAAAGTTCTCAAGCTTTTCAATATCAGTGAGAACTGCAAATCTCTCAGAAGAATGGAACTATATTACATTTTCCCAACTTATTTAAGTACAGGACATTTTTGGTCCTACATCTCCTGGGACTAATGTTTTAGAAGAAATGTCATTTTAGTCAAAACCTAAAGAATGTTCTTCCTTCTGCATAAAACACTCTTCCCACTCCCTCACTCCCAAGACCATCCAAGTCTTATTCAATCAAACCTCGGCTTAAACACTACTTTCTTCAAACAATCTTTATCAGCACCATTTTTGTCACCCTTCTTTGACCCCAGATAAAGTTATTTATACCTACTGTGTACTCCCCTAAGCCCTCTTCTGCTTCTTATGGTATTCACAACACAGAGTTATAATTGGCCGCTTATTTCCCCCCTTAGAAAATGAGGAGTTTAACCTGCACCATGGGCCCCATGGTCTTCCATCACTGGTATTTACGCTTTTGTTAGCTGCCTTCCACGTGAATTCATGGCCAGTCGGAACCAATAAAATGTGTCCCAAGCGAAGGTACATGACTCTTGAGGTTGGATTTCAGAAGGCATTGCAGCTCTTGTGTTCACAATTGCTCTGCCTAGGGAAGCCAGCCCCCATGCCAGGAGGGCACTTGGCATCTTTGCTGATGATGCTAGGAAACAGCCCTGAGCTGACAGCCCTACGAGCTATGCATCTTACATGTGGATTCATTAGCCCCAGTTCAGCCTTCAGGAAAGAGCAACTCCAGCCTGCACTGACCACCACTCAAGGGACACCACACCTCCCTCTCTGGAACCATGGGATTGTCAGTTCCTTGAGAGTCACCACTGTGAATATTTCCTGCTATTTTATCACACTCCACACAGGCACACTTGTGTGTATGCACGCACAGTATAGGATACCAATCATGATTTCAAAACATAAGGGATACTCAGTGTATATGGAATAATTCAATAATTAATAAAGTAAATTTGTGTAAATGCATCTGTGTACATTCACATACACATAAACTCATATGCTTGTGTGTAATCATATATAAATTTTAAATACCTACGGATTTAAGGGCTGCCTGGTTACCTGGTTTATGAAATGAGAAGAGCATTTCTCCTTAACTTAGCCCTTCTTATTAGCCTCTCAGACTAAAATTCAAATATCACACTGTGATTTAGCTGTAAACTGGAAGCTGCTAGATGCAAATTGATGTTCATGTCACAGCTTCCTGAGTTCAGGCAAACGACATTCGTGGCTGCAGCTCCTTCACTAGGAAATGAAAGAGACCAAGATGTCTTCACAGGTGGCTCCAACTCCCACCTTGAGCCAGCAAGCATGGCGTGGCGAAGGACTTGTACCAAAACAGCAGGCGGGAATGGAATGTGGCATGGCTAACACAGGGTCCTTGGGGGCAGAGGGAGGCCCAAGTCACCTGCTCTCAGCTTGTCTTCTCTGCCATTCCTCCCCCAGTTTCTAGCTTTGGAATGGGCAGAGCTAATGGGACTCCAGTTTGCAGGCAGTGGCCGAAGCTTTCTCAGGCACAGATGTCTGCAACAGACCACTCATCAGGTGTGTGGGGTGACGCTGGTCTCTGCTCAGGGACAGGGTGGTGGCAGTGTCTTTGGAGTCCTAAGGCTGAAGATCCAGCCTCAAAGAGCAGTTCCTGCCAGCCATCGCACATAGCTGACTCCTCACACATTCACCAGCTGCTTTCTAAGAAAACAGTGTAGCTTTCAGGCAGTCTGCCTGGAAATTCTTTCCTACTGAATTCCTGGAACAGCTGCATGATTTTCTCCTCACCCAAGACAAGATGCAGAGGCTCAGGCCAGAGAGCCCAGAATAGCCAAGGGCTGCACCTGGGAGAACCCAGTGGCCCCAGCCGGGCTTATGAGAGCAGGGGATTGTACCGTGGGGGCCGGTCAGTGGGAAGGGAAAGGGCAGTTTAATTTTGTTCTAATGTTGTGTCAGGTTTAGGATGAGGGTCACAGCTGGACATGTACCAACTGAGTACTTACTACATGTCAGACACTTGTATTTCTAATTAATTCTTTTAAAAATCTTGAAAGACACATACATATTTTTAACCCTCACTAGGATGCACAGGACATTAGCTAGACAATACAGAAAGGCTTTGCCTTCATCTGAGCCCCCTTTAACGCTTTCTCTCCTGCTTCTTAACACAAAGTCACTGGAGATACTAGTATATGTAGAAAAAAAGAAAGGGGAGAAATGTAAATATATTCTAGGACAGGGGTTGCAAACTACAGCCCACGGCTCCAATCTGACCTAGCACCTGATTGTGTAAATAAAGTTTTATTGACATACTGTGGATCACTCATTACATATTGTCTATAGTTGTTTTCATTCTATCATACTCAAGCAGCACAACAGAGACCATATAGTGTGCAAATCTTACCTTTAGGAGAAATGCTGATAGCCCTTCTTCACAGGGCTGTGGGTACTATAAAATGTTATTGTAATGTTAGGTCCAAGACTAAAACAGGTATAATTCACTTTTGTGATTAATCAAGCCTAAACATTGAAAAGAATTTGAAAATTGATCATCATATTTATGTGCTGTGAAATACCTATTCACAGCACAAATTGGGTCAACACTGTTCCTGTATTCTAGAAATCATTAAAAAAATGCCATCAATAAAATAAAAGCAAATAGCATGGGTAGAACTACCTGGGAAAGTTTGCTACCCCAGTTGGCCACCCATCATACCCTGAAGGCTCAAGAGCAAGTTGGTTCAAAACGTCTGTCCCTTTAACCCAACCTGGGGACAAACAAACTGGTTCCAGAAAATTCAGGAAGTTCAGGGGGCTGGAGAGGTGGGGACATTACCTTCATGTCACCATCATTTCTCACTGCCACCAGCAGATTATGAAGTTGGCATTAGAATTCTTGAGATCAAAAGGATGGAGAATGATCCCCGTAAAGATCTAGAGTGTTGAAGAACCCCAGAGGCCAAGATAATACAGTAGGAACCGAGCTCTGAGAAGGGGAGTGTCTCCCCAGGGAACAGGTTGGGGGCAGGCAGGCAACCACCCAACCCCTCAAAACTCAGAGCTGCTCCCATGAGAATCTGAGCAGAGATGTTTGGAGACAAATAAGAAACTTCTTCTCATTGGTGTTCGGATCCCTGCTATAAAAGACCAGTACTGGCCTGGGTCAGTGTTCCCAAGCCTCGGTCCTTTCTGGTGTACCTCACTGATTTTTGATAGATCTGTTTACCACACACACTATCACTGACTTGATGTATTAAATGAGTTGTTTTTGTCTTAAATTAACTGTGTGATAAAATTATGACATCGTGATAAATGAAAAATAAATATTACAAGAAAAAAATTAATATCAGTTACCCTAAATAGAAAATGCCATGTCTGGTGTGTGTATATATATATATATATATATATATAGCCATGTTATTAAATCCCAGGTAGATGATGGCTCCTATCCACATCTGTTTCTGAGCCTGCCTCTATCTTGTTTAGAAAGACTGGAGCAAACATTGGAGAGGTGTTAGGGAGAATTCCAAACTCAGACCTGCTTCTTCAGGACTGACAGAGAATTAAAAAAGAATAACCATCTCACAATCCCATACCATTAGCGTATTCTCCCAGACATTTGAAAATGCTGAAACCAGACAGCCTCTGATAATCATGAGAATTTCACAGTCAGCCAAAGAGCTAGGGGAAAGTTAGAAAATAAAGCCTACACATGTCCGTCCTTCCCCCAGAGGATTCAGTCTTTCTGGCTTTCTTAGAGGTGTCTCCTGCTCAGCACACACTTGATCAATGTCTGTTAACCCCCTGGAGTCAGGCCTGCACTGAATCCTGGATTACAGTGCTCTGAGCAGGTTATGTATGAGTTCTGCATCTTCTTCTCATCTGTTAGACAGAATAGATAGGAGAATGAACAAAAGCCACCCTGGAGAATTAACCAGAGGCTCCTGAACATTCCCTGGATGGCTTGGTATCCAAGAAGATCCACCTTCTGTCTTCCTCCTTGGGCCTTGCCAACCAGAAATGACATGTTTCCGAGCTTGCACAGCACTGGCTTTGCCCTTTATTAGAACATGCAACAAGCGAGTCTTGTTCAAATCTGGAAGTGCCTCAGCTCTTTCCTGTGTCAAGTGAGGACGTGCAGAAGCCTCCTCCCTGCACATTCCACAGCCAAGTGTGGGGCTGGTTTGACAGGAAGGCTCTGAGATCCCACCAGCACTGGGGGTACACTTCAAGTTCTGGGTCTACTGAGGTTCATTCTTCAACCATCCGGCTTTCTGAGGAGCCCAGAGCTGACTTAGGTTACTTTTGTTGTGAAGCTGATTTACCCTCATAAGAGCTTCTCAGGCAGCTCTTAAAGAAGGAAAGACTATCTCTGCTTGGTTTTGCTCCTCTGTGGACTTCCGTGTACATGAGATGGCCAGGTCTTCCCAGTCACAGAAGGGAGCTTTGTACCGAGATAAGGTGAGGGATACTGATCACATCCATACAACATCCGTGGAGAGGTGTAACACAGTGGGCAGGGCCCCGACCATGCGGGATTGCACCCCAGCCGTCTCTTCTTGTCTGTGAAAACTTCAGGGAGTCACCTAACTTCAGTGTCAATCAATTCCCTTATGTTCAAAATTAGGTTAAAAGTTACTTATGCTGTGAAATTACTGCACAGTTCACCAAGTTAGTACCTGTAACACACTTAATGTGTATCCTGACATAAAATGGCCCTTTATAAATATTTGCTGTGATTATTCCTGAACTCTAGCCATAGGATGAAATAGAATTTTTGCATCTTTAAGTAAAACATAAGACTAGGGAACAGATACACTTTTAATAACCAAGACAACATTTAAGATACAAACATTTTTCCTACTTTAGAGAAAGCAAGATGTAGAAAGAGGACGTCATTTGTTCAAGGTCACAGAGCAAGTGAACAAGAAATAGGTTCAATGCCAAAGTCTCTTCCCTACAGGTGAATTTTGTTTCCATAAAATGAATGCTCCTGCCAGAGACCCAGCCCCGCCTCCCGGATCGGGAGAATAATGACTGTAGGTCACATCAGCGCTGCTGTAAGACTGCACTGCTTACTCAGCAAGGCAGACAGGGACCAGCACCCTACGTGAGTCCGACTGGGATGAGGTTCAGCCAGACGCACGTCCCGCCCATGGGAAGAGGGGAGATTCCGGATGAGGAAACAGCGATCGCTTCTGTCTCATTCTCACAACATCGACCTGCCTCTAAGCTTGTTAAAATTCTTGACGCAGATTCCCATATGCGTACCATTAGATTGGAGAATAGATTCTTTGTGTGCAAAGACAAACTTACTTCCCGTGTTATATCCCATTCTGAGCGCCTTCACCCCGAGGTCCCCCTGCAGAGACACGCTCTCCCACGCGCGCCCTGCTGGAGCCCACTTCGCGCACCATTACGCACGTGAGCGGGGCTGCAGCTAAAGAAGGGCTCCTGATCCGAGCAGGACAGGGCGGGGCAGCGGAGACGTGCTCAGAAGGAGCCCTGGAGCGTCACTCACCACCACACCAGGGTCTCAGCTAGATTCTGCCTACACCCTTACACAGTTCTGTAAGAAAACTAGTGTTCTTCTAGTCACAGATGCAAAACCAAGGGGATCATGCAACTGGCCTCAACGAACGCAGAAAATAGAGGGCAGTGCGGGCAGGAGAGGGCATGTCCAGCTGACCCGCCGTCCTCTCTAGGGTCCTCCTTGCAGGAAGTTCTCAGCTTCCGCGTTGAACGACACTGCGACTTTTCATACAAGCAGTTTGTGTGAGCATTTGGGGAGGTGACTGGGTGAAAATTGGCAGCCCCTTGGTGGGAAGAAAATTCGGGGGTGTCACAAGTCACAGCGTTCTGCTCCCTCCTGCGTCTCACGGCTGAAGAGTCGCCCTCTCCGGGAGCTCCCAGCTGTGCCTCAGCCCACAGGTTCACTGTTCAGATTCCCAAACCCACAGCGGAAGACTTGGAAACCAGCCAGGGGAGGAGGGCAGGAAAGAATATTTTCGCAATTGCTGCAGGAACTTTCCAAGAGCTATTCCTGGAGCTGAGAGTGTTGACACCAGGCTGTCAAAGAGAGAACAGGGACAGGCTCTAATTTGGAAACATTTTAAACTGTGTGCTTGACAATATATACTGGGTGGCAAAAGAAAAGAAAAAAAAAAAATACCACCACAGTCACAGAGGCTCAGCCGAGGTAGCTGGACACAGGCTGGTTCCCTGGCGGCTCTGTCAGGAGGATAATTCCGTGTAACGAATCCCAGTGTGGGCCGTAATTTACTGAAGTCAAATCCAGCTTCGTTACTTAGCACCCACCTGACTTTAAATAAACGAGGTTCTGTGTGTCCCGGTTTCCTCACCGATAAAAAGAGCTCAACGCTAATCCCTGTCTCATGGAGTCGTTATGAGGTTTAATTTATCTCTGCATATCTAATATGCTCTCAGTGGTATAAGCAGGAGCTTTTACTATCATTTTTAATGAGCTGTCGCAGCAAGGACCTCTGTGTCAGCTGCAGAGATGGGGTGAAGTAAAGGTAAGGGATCTCTCCCCACAGGGGCAAGGAAGTAGAATACTAGCAAAATAAAGGCATAAAGGAGTCGGAAATTAAACAACCACGTTATTAAAAAGGCAATGTTTATATAACATTGACTCTCTTATTTTCTAAGATGTGACCACAATTTTCTCATACCTTTATCAGTCTTTTAATTGTTTTCTTCACTCTACAATATGCTTTGAAATGGTGTATCTAATATGTCCTCATTAGGTTATAATGCAAAAACTGTAATTTTATGTGTTATTTCGAGCTGGGAACAACAGAGCTCTTGAAACACTTTAAAGTGCCAAGCTGTCCCGAGTCGATAGCATTCTACTCTGAAAGACACTGTGGCTGTGTGAATCAGACAAAGCACTCAGTACGTGCTTGAGAATTCTGAAACAGCTAAATCCACCAGGAATATCAGACCGACGTGAAGTGCCAGGAACTGCCACGGGGCTGTTTTCCTTTCCCTGAATCCTCAGAAGGAGCACAGACATGAAGTTCAGAGTAACTGCCAGGCTGGGTAACAGCATTCAGACTGATGGTGCAGTCACTCTGGGCTGCAGGTACTAATGTGTGACATCTCCACTGGACAAGTGATTTTCTATGGTATCCTGCATGACAACAGAAAGGAACGGAACAAGCATATTTTCATGGTAGGTACCTCCATGTATGTTGCTGCCTCATCTGTATGGCTGGTGTTCTGGTAGAAATGTCCTAACTGAAACTCACCAGCATCATCCAAAAGGGTTCGGCTGTAAAAGTTCAGTGCTACTTTTTGTAAAGGAAGCCACACTCCCTTGCTCTTGGGAGGTTTTTGGCTGAGACCCATTCTACCCCCATTCCTGCTCATCTTCTTCTTCATGGAAATCCCATTAAGTAGAATAGGCACTTGTGGTGAGGGGTACAGGCTTTGCAGGCAAACTTTCAAGTCCAGATGGCACCTCTGTCAACTCACAGCTCTGTGGACCAGGGAAAAATTAGTAGCCCAGGGGCAGTTACTCCTCTGAGCCTCAGTTTCCCTTATCCATAAGGTAGTACTGCCAAGAGTATCTGATACACAGGGTGTTGTGAGGATTTAGGAGATGGTGTATATTAAGTAATAAGCATAGTATATTGATCAGCTATCCCAGCACTGAAGCACAATACCTGCTACCCACAATTTAAAGAAGGGGTTTAATTCGGCTCATAGTTCAGAGGATTCAGTCCATGAATCCAAGGCAGAAACATGGGAGAAAGGCACAGTGGAGCAAAGAGGCTTAGCCCAGGGCATACGGGAAACAGAGCAGTGGAACAAAATAAGAAGGGGCCAGACATCATACATGGTGCTCAGAATAACACCTTGATGACACATCACCAGAAGTGCTTTACACATGCTCTCGGTAGTTCCCAAGCCAATCAGCTTGACAAAATTAAGTTTAACCATCACACATGTCAGCTCCACTATCATTTTTACTCAACAAATGAAGCTCTGGAAGAGCTGGCACGTGTCTCGTGGCTGTCAGTGGAAAAAATTAGCCAAAGCATTTGAGGCGTTGTTTCCTTGAGCCCAGAAGAATGAGATGCCCTTGACTCAAATTCTTTTCCTTTTTAGTGAGGTGAAACTCACTAGGCTCTGTGGTTATGGCACGAGAAAGCAAATATCCTGGATCATTTTCTGATCTACCTACTCACAGCACATGAAGGGGGAGGGGGAAATTCCCTTCCTCCCCTGCCAAAGCCTCTCGCAGACTGTGTGGAAAAAGAGGTACGATCTCCCTGCCCCTTTCCCTAGCGTACGGCTACAGGATGAGATCCACATTAGATCTAGAAGTGCTAGATGCCAAGTAGATCAGCATTTTCAAGTAGATGCTCCAAGCTGAGGCTGAAAAACAACCTGAAGACCTCAGGTTTGGCACCAGGAGACACTTGCAGTCCCAGTTCAGCAGGCTGGGCTCAGAGAATGACTGTCTGGCACCTGAGCTTTGCAAGCAGACCAGATGGGTGATACTGAGAAGCCTCCCCTCCCCACTGGCCTGATGTCTGCTACCTCCAGATACCTCCCTACCCTACAAAGAGTGGGGTGCACCCAGAAACTCCCCAACCAGTTCACCCTGCTGATCACCACCTCTTCCTCTCAGCGGGGAGCTGTATCAGTCAGCTTTCCCATCACTGAGACACAGTAACAGACACCTACAACTGAAAAAACAAAATTAATATTGTTCACAGCTTCAGGGGATTCAGTCTGTGGTTTCCTGATTCCAAAGCAAAACATCATGGAGGAAGAGCAGGCAGCGCAAAGACGCTGAGATCACGGCAGCCAGCAAGCGGAACAGCGGCAGAGTGTTGGTGAGCTACAGAGTAAACTTAGCGCTGGGGTCACGCCTGTACATCCTATCCATACACGAGCAGGGCTGTGCCTTAGTAACCTGCCAGGCATGTTTCAATCCAGTGAAGTTGAAAAATCAGGATTAACCATCACAGGAGTATAGGTGGACAGCATGACTGTTGAGTTCAGGATGGATTGGGCAGAAATAACTTTATAATATGGACTTCTTTCCTTTAGTTAATCAGCATTTGTTGCACACCTGTGCTTAGTACATTGCAAAGAAGATCTCCCCAAAATGTGAATGACTCAAAACCCTAACCACTGACTTAGTTCTGGGTTCCTCAGGTCATACTTGGTCTCACACACATCTACATCAAACGCCTGGGGCACAGCAGGCATCTAATACATGGTATTGGATTAATTCAATAAATATTAAAAGTAAATTGTGTGTTAAGTATTCCTTGAATCCAATCTGTAAGAAGTGGTCAAGGGACTACATTTATTTTAACAAGTACATTTTAACAAATGTATGTTTCTTGTTGAATCTAAATGCCTGTAACAGTCCCAGACAAATAATCGGCACCCTGCAAGTACTTTCAGAAGCATGGGTGCCCACCCCAGGAAGCAGTGCTTCTCCTAATCCCTCAATGCCTATTCCTGCCACCCCTGCTGCAGCTGGTCAGCAGTGCTGTCAGCCTCCTGACTGGAGCCTAAGCCTATCCTTCCTCTGCTGACTGTCCTCACCACACTAGCTGGGAGCATCCTATGGACACTTCGGTCAGGTGCTGTCACCCTTGGCTGCAGTCTTTTCCTGGGCCCTCACTTCCAGTAAAGGTAGAGCTCTTACAGTAGCCTACAAGGGCCCATCCTTCTGGTACCCTGAACTCTCTTCTTCTCCTTGTCCCCCTCCTACCTTAGACTGCAGCCACACTGGCCTCTGTGATGCTTTGGGAGTCCACCACCCTCATCTCCTCAGATTTTTAATTTATTATTCTCTACACTTAGAAAGTTCTTCCTCCCCTCTCTTGTCCAAATAGTCACCTTCTCAGGAGGTTTGTCTCCTAACATGCTGTTTACCATTGCAAGGACCAAAACAAGTGCAAACTTCCCTTTTACTCAGAGTACATTGATCACCATCTGCCACACTATTTGTTTGTTTGTTTGCTTGTTTTGCATAGTGCTATCTGACAGCGCCCTGTGGGTACTGCTGTTATTGGTTTGTTTATTGCTAAATCTCTGACACCTAGAACAGTGTATAGGTCAAAGTAAGTCCTCAGTAAATGACTAAGAGACATCACAATATGTATCCAGCCCTGTGACAGGTGTATATTTTCACAGTCAGTACTGACCCCTACCAGGGACCCACCCATCATCCAGCAAATAGACACTATGCGCAAGAGAACAAAACACTTTTCTCACACAAAAACCTGTGCAATAGTGTTAGTAGATGCATTATTTGTAAAGATGTAAGATTGAAACAGCCCACATATCCATCAACTGACCAATGAATGAACAAAATGTGATACATACGCACAATGGCTTACAGTCTGGGGTAGGGCACTGGCCCACACTGCTCAAGAGCCTTGAGGACATCATGCCAAGTGGAAGTATTGGTCACAAAAGGCCTCATACTGAACAACTTCACTTACAGAAACTATGAAAAATAGGCAAGTTCACAGAGGTAGAAAGTAGACAAATGTTTGTCAGGTGCTGGGGGAGGGAGGGTCGCAGAAACTAACTGCTAAAAGACGTGGTGTTTCCTCATGGAGTAATAAAAGCTTTCTGGAGTTAGAGATTATTGGCTAAAAAACCTTTTGAATATACTACCAGCTCTGATTTGTGTGTTTAAAATTATTCTTATAGTATGTGAATTATATCTAATTTTTTAAAAGAAAACTTGCAGGACAACCAGAGAAACCTCGAATCCAGCATCATCTTTGCCATCTCACAAGTTGGGTTTCAAATCTAGAGTCACCCAACTAATCAGAGGCAGAATCTCAACTGGCATCCTTTAAATACATACTCATTGCCTCACCTTCTCTAAGACAAAACAAAGCACAGGGTGTTCTTCAAAGAACACACGGCATAATTACCTGCAATTGAAGGTGGCACCTAGATGCTAAGGGCAGTGGAAGTCAAGAATAAAAGAACTAAGGAAGGCGTGTTATTTACTGAGGAGACAAAATGGAAAGAATATAGGCTTTTTGAGAAGATGAGATAGGGGCCTGAGGAACAGCATGAAATCCCCCCAAAAGACAACAGGAGGCCTGGAGAAGCAGAATTCAGGAGAATCAGGCTGAAGAGATGCAACCTGGGGGCCCCCAGGCTCCTGCTACCCAGGCTGAGGCTTGTCCTCCAGCCGGTGGGCATTGGCAGAAGGTTCTTGAGCAGGGAGCTGGCAGGACAGAACACATGTCCTGGAGAGGCTGTAACTCTATGGGTGACAAGAGGGGCTGCAGAAGGAACAGGGTGCATGCAGGGCTGGGATTCAGGGGGAGGGTGGAAGTGTGGGGGTGAGTGTGCCACAGAGGCATCTGGAGCCTAAGTGGAGAGGAAGGAAGAGAAGTGAGGGGTGCTGAAACGCCCCCCTCCGGGAAGGGCAGGCTTGGCACATCACCAGTCCCCAGCAGGCCCCAGGAGACAGGAGAGGGTTGATGGGAAAGAGCGCATTACATACAGGAGATATTTTGGCTTGGAGGTGTTGGGGAGGGTTACAGGGCAAGGAAGAAACAGTAGCACATTAATTACAGGTAAGAAATATCTGAAGCATACACAGCCATTGATCATTAACCTCAGGTCTCCCCTTTTCAGTCTCAACCACCAGGGATGGAAAGTGCATTTAGATCTGCTACGGTTGTATCTATAGCAACATGCATAGACTGTTTTCCTCATCATGATTCCTAAGCGGTGTCCTATAACAACTATCCAATAGTGTTCACATTGAGCTAGGTGCCAAAAGCATCTAGAGATGATTCAACACCCACAGGAGACGAGACCATGAGCAGCTTGAATGCAAATACCAGTCAAGTTTAGGTAAAGGACTTGAGTATCCATGGATTTGGGTATCTCTGAGGAGTCCTGGAAACAGTTTCCCATGGAGACAAAGGGTGATGTTCGTACGTGTCACAAAATCTCCTCTGCATTCCACATGCATTATTCCACTGAATCTTATTAACAGCCATTCAACACAGAGAAAGGGGCTGTCTCTGATAATACCCTCCTCCCAAGCCTTCTTCCAACTCCCACCTACCTCTCTTCCCACCAAGCCTTCATCGCTCTTCTCCTCTCCTCTCCTCTCCTCTCCTGTCTTCTTCTCCCTTCTTCCAACCCCTCCTATCTCCTGGTGTCTACAAAAAAAGACTTGTGGACTTGGAGTTTACATCGACCCCAGGGTAATGGGCACTGCCGAGAGCTGAGAGTCTCAGAATGACTACACTGCTTCCTCTCAGGACTGTGTTTCTTAAGCAAACCGGGATCAGACACCGATGCTGCGAAAGGCGCTGTTCTAGGTGCTGAAGACAGTGTGGTGGGGGAGACAGAAACGTCTGCCTTCATGGAGTGTGGGTTCTCAGGAGGGAGGACAGGAATAACAGCTCAGAAAAGGACAGCGAGGGAAGCCCCCTCTGAGACTGGAAGGCAGGGGCTCCACTTGGAGGAGCAAGAGGGACGGCAACAGCCGCCGCACTGGGCCTGCAGAAATCGCTCAAGGGCTCTGCTCCAGTCAGGAATGGAAATCACCAGTGAGTGCAAGAAGCACTGTACCTCAGAGTCACTCTGCGGTACCCCCCAACCCCCAGACCCTGCTGAGCTCTTGGGCTGCGTTATAGTTTTCCAGTCACTACGAGGTAATAAAATCTCCAATCACTTTTGGTCACCACAGAGACCACCACCACACTCCCCTTAATTATAATCACGTCTAAGTCAGGAAAATGACCCAGCTTCGGGCTGACTCAGTGTTGAAACTTCTTGCTTTGATTTTCAGGGCAGCTGCGGCCCCCAGAGTCTGTGAAATGTTAGTCAGTGGCTTTATCTTTTAATCTACCTTATTTCTTTTACTGGTCCAGGGCAGGGCAGATGGGAAGAACCAGAGGGAAAATGCAGGTCTGGTCATTTGGTGCTGGTGTGATCCAGCACAGGGGCTCTCCAGACTAGGAGGCAGTGGAGGTTAGTCCTTTTTTCCAAGTGGTCTTGGCAGGTTTCTCCGTGTCCTCACTAGGGACTTGCAATTCCCTTCTCAGTGTCATGTCTTCAGAGTCCTTGGGAGCTGCAGCCCTTGACCTGGCATACAGGTGCCCATCTTATAAAGCCCCTTTCTTGTTGGGGCTCATACCTCCACAAAGAAGACCACATGACCACCTCATCTGTCCATGAGAAAGACTCTGGTGCCCCATCACCAGTCCTGCAGGCGGTGTCCTCCTCCTCCACACCATCCTTCCTCTCTGCTGTTTAGGTCCAGACCACGGCCCTGGGGTCCAGTGAACCCCAGGTGACACAGATCACATGATCCAAGTAGTTCCTGGAGGGCAGATTAATTATGCAGCAAGTGGGAAGGCAAACGCTGCCACACTCCACGGCCTCCCTGCCCCTTCTCTTCCCAAATCATGGTTTAAATTCTGAAGCAGTGGTCAGCAAGCTTTATCTGCAGAAGGCCAGATGGGACAGAATTCAAGTTTTGCTGCTGAGATTGTCTCTGGGGCAAACCTCAACTCTGTCACTGTAAAGAAAAATAGAAGGGAGAAGGGGTAAAAGCAAATAATAAAAGGAGAGAGAGAAGGGAGGAAGATGGAAGGGAGGAAGGAAGGAAGGAAGGAAGGGAGGGAGG